>BCLH01001956.1:0-16000 GCA_001602315.1 Zoysia pacifica
GTCGGCCCCCACTGCTAAGTTGACCCCGGGGTGGCTCGTATCTTGCTTATTGATGTTGTTAGATTGGGAGAGATTCCTCATGTCCCAATCTTTCAAAATATACTGACTAGGATAAGCACTACTTTCCTCCCCTTGGTGGCTTATCATTCAATCAACGTGAAAAGCTCGTAGATTATTTGCGCGCATGTGCGGAAAGGGTGTCTGGTACGTTTGAATTCCAAGAACTGATGCGCCCTTCGTGTGTTCGAAGATCATTCCTCTGATGGTAGCTTTGTGTAATGAATCAACAAAGTGCTTTCATCTGGTGCTCATTTCATATGGCTTTTAGAAAACCGGTCCTTTTAATAGATAGAAAACCGTCTAAATTTCCACATCGATTGCATGGTACTTTCTGTCAGGTTACACTGATTCATGCAAGAATTTTCTGAGGAGTTTTATTTCTCTATTGAGTGCAGCGAGATCATGCACGCGATGTGGAAGCCGCAGAAGTTCAAGTACATCTACCTGGTGGCAACGCTGTACGTGTTCACGCTAACGCTTCCCTCGGCGGCGGCCATGTACTGGGCGTTCGGCGACGAGCTGCTGAGCCACTCGAACGCGTTCTCGCTGCTGCCGCGGACCGGGTGGCGCGACGCGGCGGTGATCCTGATGCTGATCCACCAGTTCATCACGTTCGGGTTCGCGTCCACGCCGCTCTACTTCGTGTGGGAGAAGGTGATCGGCATGCACGACACCGGCAGCGTGCTCCTGCGCGCGCTGGCGCGGCTCCCTATCGTCGTGCCCATCTGGTTCCTCGCCATCATCTTCCCCTTCTTCGGGCCCATCAACTCCGCCGTCGGCGCGCTCCTCGTCAGCTTCACCGTCTACATCATCCCCGCCCTCGCGCACATGCTCACGTACCGCTCGGCGTCTGCCAGATTGGTAAGCACCGTGCTCCTCCCTCCTGTGATTTCGCCCTCTGATCTCGACAGGCTCATCGATCTTTTGCGCTCTCGGGACGTGGGTTGGGTGCGCGAGCGCTCCACCGACAGGCCAGGATCGCGACAGGAACCCACTGAGATCACGGCCGGCCGGCCGGGCCGACGGGTGGGACGCTGCTTTCCAAGTTTCCTAGACCTCGCACGGCGCGGCGGGGAATCGATCATCGATCTGACCTCGGCGCGCCGAAAAGGGCGTGCACTCAGCACGCAACCGCATTAGCGTAGTGGCACTAGCAGACGCGCTAAACGTCACCTCGCACAGTTCGCCGCACTGATCGATCTGCCTTCGGCCGTGCATGCACACGTTGTTCTCGCCCGCCGGCGGCTAACGATTCCGGTGTTTTTTTCTGCAGAACGCGGCGGAGAAGCCGCCTGCCTTCCTGCCGAGCTGGTCGGGGATGTTCGTGGTGAACGCGTTCGTGGTGGCGTGGGTGCTGGTGGTCGGCTTCGGACTCGGCGGCTGGGCCAGCGTGACCAACTTCGTCAGGCAGATCGACACGTTCGGTCTCTTCGCCAAGTGCTACCAGTGCCCACCGACGGCGCACGCGCCGGCGCCGCCGAACCATTAGATGGCGGGTGACAGGCCCCCGGAACAGGGATCTTCTGTACAAGTTTTTGAGTTGCTGCCTTGTAACGTACAATCATCTCACGTTGAGCACAACATAGGGGACTGGTTGAGGAGGCTAGGCTTCACTGATTGGGACTTTTTGTTGTGCGCTGATTTGATAGGAGTTTGTTTGGGTAATTGGTTGGATTCATATTGGTGTATATGTTACTGTATTTTTTTAAACATGTATTTTTGGAGTTGGGATCTTAGCAGTGTAAGACGAGTCCTGTGGTACCCTATTTCTGTGACATTTTGTAAATCACGTATCAGTCACTGAATCAGTATCTGATACGATCAAACACAATAAAATGTAAATCATAAGCATACATCGAATTAGAACAGTATACCTGATAAGGAACCTTCAATGGTAACACGGCAAAGATTGCTACCATCCAAGGCCGGCTAACCCGCTAGAGGCTAGGCAATCAGCGAAAACCATGGCCCAAAGCCACAAGCAACTCGGAAAGTAGAACGAAAACCAGCACGACGTCGTCTTCTACGAAGTCTTCACTGACTAAAACCACAATTGCAAACGAGTGAGTACAGAAGGTACTCAGCAAGCACTCACACTAGGCAAAGGTATATATATGCATATTTGGTTGTATCAAAGATAAGTCTGTAGAGTTCCCTTTTGCGAAGGCAAGTTTTATGCAGAGTTCACTAGAGAAGCTTTTAAAAAGAAAATCAAACCTTTATTGTTCGTATTTTATTAGGTTGGTCCTGAGCAAATATTCATCAATGCCTCAGTACCCAAGTTTTAGTCGGTCCTTCTGATCATACAGTCATAATAACCCAGGCACACAGACTTCACTTTCTAACACACGAGCGACTACACTCACTCACACTAATCAAAGAGGATCATGAAAACTAATCATTGTAAGTCCAATCTTTAGCGTGCCAATACCGTGACAACGATAATTTTGAAAGGGTTTATACACTCTGTAGAGGTTGTACACTTTATCCACAGGCTATGCACTCTTTCGTGAGCAAGGATAGCATAAGGTTCGACCCATCAAACCTAAGTTTCTCATAGATTCCGCCCAAGAGTCCAGAGGCCATCTCTCAGGGTTTTCCAGGCCCCGATGATGTGATTAGTGCTTTTTTGGAGCCAGATCGTGGGAACTACATCTACTTCTTCTCCTGGTCCCTTATCAAGTGATCACGTAAGCCAGGGGCTTTATCCATAAAAAAATACGGTCCCACGACGCGAGCGATCACTTCTATTGAGGGCCAGACTGCGAGCAATGCGCGCCCATTTCCTGGTAGTCTTGTTTCCTACTGACTTCCTAGCGGCTCGATATAATAACCTCAGGCAACAAATCGAGTCCTGCCCATGATAGGTTCTGTGGTTGCACTAATACTAAGTCGAAGTTCAACGAACCGGTTTTTATATGGCAGGGACGATGCGTTCGTCTACGTCAGGTGGACTAGACCGAAGAATAACAGCTATCACACAGATACACTATCACCATCACCTTTCATGAGCCGCACCCCACAGCCGAAACCACCCTTCTTCACTTACAAGTTGCACTATCACCCATCTCACTTTATTTGTACTCACACCACCAAACTCTATTTTACGCATTTTATAAAGTAATATTGTAAGGTGTAGTGATGTCGAAACATCACGAGGGGTCCTAAGCATACTAAGTAATCAAAGCAACTTTTCGATCATTAAAATAATTAATGACAGAATTTCTATGTTTGACAAGGATGCGTCAACAACAGGTAATCAAGGCATAAAGCAGTATTAATGACAAGTAACTGACATTAATATAAATATACTAGCAACATAGGTTTAATAACTTAGCAATGGTTTTAGCATAGAAAAATATCATGCAAGCATTCATATAAGTGGGCACTATAGGAGCATAGCAAAAATATAGGTTAAATATGATCAAGTGAGTTAGAGCTTGCCTGCAAACTCTTTTAACTTAATTTTTGAAGTTTCAAGTCTTCAAGCTTCTCTTCGAAGTCCGAGTCTTGAATCTCTGGCTTGATGTCGATGTCTTCAACTTTCCTCAAGATTAGTCTTTTTAGCTCCTCTTCGGCCTCTGGCACCCAACGTCACCTATGCCGTAAAACACACCTAATAAAACTACCGTAAAAGAAAGAAAACTCGAGAAGAACAAAAAAAAAGATTGATTAAATTTCGGAGGAGAACAATTAAACTCGAAGGAAAACCGATGATGAGAATGCATGCATGTGGTGGTTTGTCAAATTACAGTGTTATTTTACTGTAGGGATTTACTAGATAATAATGTGAGGGAACTACATTAACAGAGTTGCATGAATGTAGATGGTGTCGTGATGCGGCATGTGCGCATCCTGTTGTGTTTTTGTAGTATGAGAACTTTTTAGTTGAGGTGGTCTAGGTGCAAGACGTGCCATTTCATTTAAACCCTATCTTAATGTTTTTTACTAAGCTTTAGTAATTTGCATATATTCTAAGCTCATTTTAGTTAGCACTTAAGCATTTACACGTGTAAGCTATGTGGCATATGCACTGCCAAGTATATGCAGCGCTAGTGCCTTTATACGGATGCGAACTCGTATAAGACACGTGCTAAAAGTATACTCGATGAGTGGTGCATCATTTTATGTGCAGTTCTAACTATTTACTATGGGTTAGCGACTTAGATACATTTTAAGCTAATTAATTATGTTTAGTGATTGAGCGGTATGGTGAATGTGTAGTGTATGCTCCCGTAATACGTACTCGTAATTGAGTGACCAGTATGCTGGGTATGCACGTGCTAGTGGTTTTATGCAAGCATCGGAATATCGATACTTCATGTGATTGGACTAGCTTAGATGTTTCTGACAGTAAGCACGTGCATGTGTGTCGTAGGTGATGGTGTGACACGTGATATAAGCATTACTCGTGTGCACACACACATATGTATGCACACGTATATGCAGTGTCAAATAGTGATGATTGTGCAGCTATGCAAGTATAAACGTATCCCGTGTGTGTGCGCACATGCTTAGGTGTGATGTATTATCAATTAATTAGTTATCTCCTAATATGCAAGCATTTTCTCAATAATTAGATTTATCAGTTGATTTTACTTTATATCTTTTAAGCTATTAAAGCTAACAAATGAATAGTGTGTTATTGCGTGCATAAGCAAAGTATAAGTAGAAGTGTCTAGGTGTATGCATATATGGCCTTCGACAACACTAGCACGTATGCATGTGTGGCACTTGCACATGATTGGTTGCTGATAAATGGGTCGCATAGTGTGTCTATGATCTAGTTTATTGTTCACACGTGAGACGCGTGCTGTGTATTAATTAATTATTTAATTCTCTATATGCATGTACAACTACCAGATACTAAGCACGAGGTGCATGTGAGGTGTGTCCTAAACTGGCATAAATTCCGAGTAGGTTCTGGTGTGCCATCTTTTATTTATTCAATAATCTACATGCATGATATTACTAGTAATTAGCAATTAATTATTTAACTTCCCACTATTCGTAGTCGTGTCGTAGTGATTACTAGTAATTAACACAATTAATTACTAAATTCTATTTTTGCAAATAAACTGCTAAAGCTAATATGTGGCTTAGGTACTATTACATGTGAATGTAAGGTAAGATGGATAAATGCGATATTAACTATTTAATTTCTAAGTGCATATAATTATTAGCAATTTTTAATTAATTACTCAATTCCTATGCTTATAATTAAATAGTTAAATCTCATATATGCCATATATACTAATGCATGGTAGGATGCTTATGCACATTATTTATTGTCTACTTACTTTCTAAGATGAACTAAGCAGATGTTCTTGTATTTTAGATACTAATGACACAATTCTAGTTTTAAACTAAATTACATAGAGCTAATCATGGTCATAAGCACTAATGCATGCTAGTGAGATATAAAACTATGCTAACATGGATGAGGTGCATGCTAACTAGTGTGAAGCTATGCTAAATAAATAATCACAATAAAAGATTGCATTAAAATCGATAAGATCTAGTAAAAGGAAATAAGCAATTAAACTTCGATAGAAACTTACCAACAAGAAAAACCAACGTATTTGGGGATGAGTCACAGTTTGGATGGTTTGATGAGGTGGAGCTCGGAACAAGAATCATTGAAAACGGAGTTAAGATGAAGGAATTATGACAATTTGAATTGTGTATGGGACTTAAGGACCTTATTGTAATTAACAAAAGGACTCAGGGACCTATCTGTTAATAAACAGAAAGTTACAGGGACCTATCCAAAAATAAATAGGGGTTGGGTATTGTCGGTGTTTCATACACCAATAAGTAAATTTATACGATCGGATAGAGGATCGTGTGTTTTCGAAATCGAATGCTCTAGTCTACAAGCGAGACTCAAAGGTTAACCTAGTTTGAGCCGCCTCAAGGCGTAATACCCTACGTCTAGGGACGAGAGATCGGTTGTATGAATCTCAAGAATATGAAAGTGCAATGCGGAAGGGCTTCGGATGGATCTGAGAGTCCTAAGCTCGCGTGGTGGGAGTGGTTTACAAGTGGTAATGTGTATCTTTTCTCTATGTATTGCCTTTCTCTTCTCTTCCTTGCTCCCTCTTTTTTTTCAAGCTTCCTAAGTGCCCCTTTTATAGGGTTGGACCTGTGTTGTCTTGATCGGACCATGATTGGAGTGACTGGACTATGGTTTGAGCATCTTGCCGTCTACAGAAATGGATGACCCCTTGACAGGCGGAGCCACGGTCTTCAGTGAATCATGCTCTCTGGCGTTTGGGGCAGATGATCGACGCCCTCTGTTCGTTCACTGTGGAGGAACAAAGTTGCTTTATTGTTCAGCTTTATCGCCCGGTGGTTGTTTTTCGTCCAGCCGGGTAGTTGCGAAATCTTTCGAAATGCTTATCTTCACTGTTGGAGTAGTGATTGCTTCATTGCGGTCGGCGAGCGGGTTCCGACCGCTAGGGTCCTGATCGCTTGGGTCTCGACTCCTGAGGGTCGGGGCGATTGCGCCCGCCTCGGCTTCGGGCCTTGGCGAGGCTTCTCGACCGCTGCGGTCGGGCCAGCTTTGTGAAGTTTTTGGTAGACCGTTGGAGGATCGTGGGCCACAGGTGAGCCGTGCTAAAGGTGATTCGTAGATACCCGGGGTATACTATCTCGACCGACATGTATAAAGAGTTGGTCTAAAATGTAATTTGGGAAAGTATCTGAGGGGTTTATTGTAAAATAGCAGGGACTAGAATACAATTTGTGGAATTACAGGGGCTATGTACAAAGAGGTAAATTTTTGGGATTTTAGAAGAATTATTTTTCTACTGAAAAACTTATAGAATATGTCCACGGGTGCTGTAGACCGGTGGAGAGTCATGGTTCATGGGTTCACGGTGGACCGAGCGTGTTTGGGCCGTCGGATCTGATCTTGAGGGATATGATTTAAAATATCAAAGAGCTCTCCTAGATCTAATCCTGGCCGTTAGATCGGAAGGGCACGGCTGCGATTAAAAAGGCCAAAGGGCAAGCTGGGTTTTAAATACTGGCCATCCATTTTGGATGGAGGGCAGGGGCGTGCGCGCCTCACGCGCCGGCCGGAATCGGCAGGGACGGCGGCGCCCTGGCCGGTGGCTCGCCAGAGATAGGATCTTGCGCCACGGATGCCTAGGCACGTCAGAAAGGGGTGGAAAAGACGGAGGAGCTCGAGGAGAATCTGTCTATGGGGTTACCGTCGCCGGGTTTTTGACTGAAAGTGGTCCGCGTCGCGCGGCAGGGCGCGGCAGCGGCGGAGCTTGTGGAGGGCGCCGGAGAAAGGTCGACAAGGAACAAGGAGGGGTGAAGGAGATTGATCATATGGTGGCGGTCCTCCTGGGCGACTCAACGTGGCAGAGGAAGGGCCGTGGCGCGCCGGCGACAGAGGGGCCGTGCACAGCGGCGGCGGCGCTCGGTGCTGTCCATACGCGCAACGGAGACGGCTTGAGGCTTCCGAATATAGAAAGGGGTTCCATTTGTGGTGCTTTTGGCGCAGGCAAGGGCCGGCGAGGAGCTTTCGCGGTGGCGAATTTGGAGGCGGTACCTGTGGTGGCCGGAGTTGGAGAGGAAGCGCAAAACGCGAAATTAGAAGCCGCTCTGGGAACAGGGGATGGAGTGCAAGGAAGGAGTGATGGGTGAGGGCTGGGGGCGACCTTTGGCGGCTATTATAGCCGGAGAGGCGGCCGAGTGTGGAGAAGCCATGGCGAGGCTGCGGATGAGATCGCATTCACGGCGACGTGGGAAACACGCGAGGGGTGACGACAGGTGACGAAGGTGGCAGGGGCGTGATGATGACGGTCGGCGCACGGTGGATGGCGGGGCAGCGCGGCGCGCCAGGAGAGAAACAACGCGAGGAAGAAGCCAAGGAAGAAGGGGGCAGGCCAGCCGGCTGGGCCAGTGCTGGGCCGATGCAGGAAGAGAAGAGAAAAAAAAAGAGAGAAGGTGGGCCCACGTGGGAGAAAAGAGAGGAACCAGGCTGGGCCGAGGAAGAAGAGAAGGGAAGGAAGGGCAGCCCACAACCAAAACTTGGAATTTTGATTTGATTCAAAAGATTTGAATTGAGCTCAAAGAATTAAATTGATTTAAAACCAAGCACAAGTAAACAGCAGGAAGGAAAAGAAAAGAACAAGTAGTCAAACACTTGTCACACTTTCACGTTTTAAATATTTATGAAAATTTCAATTTAGGTAGTTTAATTAATGTAACTCTTTCTTTTGAACAGGGGATATAAACAGAAAAAATGTTAGAGTGTTTGTCAGATAAATTTTGAATTTCGCATTTTAAATTTATGGTCAAAATTCAGGTTGTCACAAGTCCATTACCATGACCTCCATGGTAGCCTCATGTCCAACTACTAGTACGTAGACAACTAGAAACATAGTGCGCCAGTTGCCGCGCTTTATATATCATCATGGTAGATTCCTATTTATTTGATTATACAATACATATTATGCAATTACATGGAATTAAAAATAGATCCATTGCATACAATGCATGGACACGTGATCTCTCAGGTCAACTCACGGTCCAATGCATACTCGAGTATTTTCAGCTTTGGGAGAGAATACAGGGGCTCTCGCTTCGCCCTAACACCCCGGATCGCTTCATTTGGAGATGGACATCGTCTGGCATTTACTCGTCGAGCTCCGCTTATCAGGACCTTTTCCTCGGCCAGGCAGCGGTGTTGGGAGCGTCGTTGTGTTGGAAAATCAAAGCTCCGGGGAAATGTCGCTTCTTTGTTTGGCTCGTGCTGCACGACCGTTGCTGGACTTCGGAACGGCTACAGCATCATGGCCTGCAAAACAATGGTCCCTGTGCCCTTCGCAACCAAGCGTCTGAAACGATTGATCACCTGCTTCTTTCATGCGTCTTTAGCAGAGAGGTGTGGTTCTGTTCGCTCCAGCGCTGTGGTTGCCAGGTTCTTTGCCCGCAGCAGGATGACAGCGTCGTTGATTGGTGGCTCACGAGCCGGAAACGGGTCACCAAGGCTCGTCGCAAAGCTTTTGATTCCCTCGTCATTCTGCTCTTTTGGTCGATATGGCTGGAACGTAACACAAGAGTTTTCAGGCAACTGTCTTCTCTTCCACATGTAGTAGCTGCCCGCATCTTTGAGCAAGGGAGACTCTGGAGCCAGGCTGGGCTCCTCTCTTGGTCGCTCTTGTTAGGCGAGTAGTTGCGTAGTTTGTATTAGGTCACGTACGGGGTCGCGTTGTAACCACACTCTCTTTTTGTCTCTTAATGCGAAACGTGCCAAGCACGCTCTTGAAAAAAAAAGGATCCATTTTTATCAGTTTATATACATTGAAATACAATAAGTAGTAGTTACATTTTTTTGATAGATAAGTAGTAATTACATTGGTTAGGGATAGGAATCTGTTCACCATTTGACGGGAAGTCTCCATTCAATGTTTATTGGTAGATATCAGGGTGATGATCGTTTTGGAGGGGAAATGGTTGGAATTACGATTTTCAGCATTTTTAGTCCCAAAAGAATTTAGAAATAGGAGTAGTTAGATAAGCTAAGAAATAAGTCGTGGTATTCGTATTTATCTTGTTACAGTTCTTATATTCAGAGGAGCAAATCACATGCAACGGCCACGTGCATACAGGATCAGATTCTATAGAATTCAGCTATTGAGTCGGTCCAGATATGAATCAGCTGGAGTACATTTCTGAAGCACTGAAAAACATGAGTAACCAAACAACCCATCATAGACACAAAGCCACGCCATGAACACGACTACGCAGAAGCAATTTCTCCAATCAACGCATTATATCCGAAGAAACCTTTATAATCGGCTGGAATGTCAACCCAACAAGCTCGCACTATTTTCGTTTCTGAGAAGTCCATCTCCAGGTGTTGTCATGAAAAGTTCAATTAGATGCATAGTAAGTACTTACTAATGTTGCTGAGCTTAAATCATTTATAACACATTTTTCTCCTCATTGTTTTCTAGGTGAGGCCTAAGCTTAACTGACATGTTTATCCTAGTGCGGGTCATTATTAATGCTAAGAACACATCATCCACAACTGTGGAACAGAGCCAAGGACTGTTACTGATATTAGGAGTAGTCTATTTGTGTGATTCTCCTATCTCTCCGTTGCAAAGATATTGTTGGAAGGGAGGCAGCTCCAGACAATTTATCAAACACCACAGGAAGCAAACGATGATTAGCTTTCTGGAGGCACTAACAAAATCTCTCCCTGCCTTAATCACATGGTGGCCGGAGACAAATCTAGCTCTAGCCGTCTGCTGCGACAGTGAAATAGAAGTGCCCGACCCAATTCTTTCGTCAGCTCGTTCGCCAATCGACGAGGGGGTCGGCCTCCTCGCCGCGGACTTCCTCTTCCTCGAGGCTGTACAGGTTTTCCCCTCATATTTTGCTCTGATTCCGCCTCTGCGCTGGGTGGAGTTGCCGGCTTCTTGCCTCAAGCTCTGGGTCCGCTCGCGGGTTGGATTGAGTCTAGGTTGCGAGGTTTGAATGGGGATTTGTTCCGCTGGTTTGGATTGAAAGCAACAGTGGACGTGGTACTCGGAAGTCTCTTGTCTCGATTGCACGCCGTCAATCTGTCTGTTTTAATTTGTTGCCAGGGAGCCGGAATGAAGAGTCGCCGCTGCTCTAGAAGGCGAGGCGGAAGTGTCCGGTAGCTTGCTTCTATCCGTGCGATAGAGAGAATCGACGGCGAGAAAAAAATTGATGATGTGGCACAATGTACGTTCGAGAACGCCCCAATCCGTTGTCCAAAATTAGTATAGTAAAGACTAGAAACATAGGTGCCGTGCCTTGTGTTTTGCTAAGTAGCACATATTTGATTATATTATGCACTAGTTTAAGAGTTTAATATATTATTCAAGAGCTTATGATCTTAGACATATATAATCTCTTGTTGAATACTATCTCCATCTCCCAAATTATAAGTCATTGGACTCCTCAAATTTTAGTTATTCTCACTTTTTGAGATATCTTTTTCTCTTTCTAATATATTTTTATTTTATCTCTCTACTCTTCATTTTTAAAACATCACATCTTTTCTATTTTTTTAATTCCTGTGTCCAACTTCGGCTTTTAAAACGGGACAGAAAGAATATAATAAAACAATAAGATTATGATGTTTTTGGATTGTATAATAGATTTTAATATAGAAGATAACAAAAGATGCTGATCAAATTGAAGAATATGTATACAAGATCAGCCAGAGAGTTGAGTGTGCCATTGGGCATATGCTGACGAATATATACAAACCAAAATATCTGCAATGGAGTTTGAGTTTGCTGCGGAGTGAACCCTTAGTCGAAGTGTGGTCTGCACGGAACCAAAAATCAAGGACGAGATTAACAAATAATTGAGTCTAATTAAGAAAGGGAGAGACAGATGATACTTGAATCTTTTTGTTCCTATAAACTTGCTGCTCCTTGTAACTGGATCAGAGAGAGAAATACTAGCAACAAAAAAAGAAAACAGGGCATGAGAAAGTTTTATGCTCATGGGACGAGAGCTTTAACAAATACTCCTATCAGTTAATACGTTGAACACTAGCAGCCTCTGAGGCATTTCCACAAACAAGTCCTGCGAGGTTGGCAATGCCACGACATCAGTCAGCAGCAAAGAGTCATCGACGAGCGTCCGTCGCATGCTCTTGGTCGGCGGTCACGGACAAAGGCAACGGGACAGGCTGTGCAGCTCGGACGTGCCGGCGTCGGCGTACAAGGATCTGAATTCTGAACCAAGGTCCTAGCCATGTTATCGGGTGGCGAACTGGCGTGGCGCCCCATGATGGTGGGGAGGGGCTGCGGCATGGGTCAACTGAATACCTGGAACAGGTTCTCGATGGGAGGGGCTGCCGCCGGACCTCCTTCGACTGGATTTTGTCTGGCTGGTGGACTTTGGATGGG
The DNA here is from genome assembly GCA_001602315.1 of Zoysia pacifica. NCBI lineage: Eukaryota > Viridiplantae > Streptophyta > Magnoliopsida > Poales > Poaceae > Zoysia > Zoysia pacifica. The sequence goes on from BCLH01001956.1 coordinate 11,976, forward strand.
GATTTTATTTGCTGCTTTGATCGAAAGTGAAGGCAAAAGGGTCGCTGGAAGTAGAAGCGGCCGGTTTTATAGCGAGAGACGAAGAGTCCGAAAGTCCCAGGAGTCTCGATATCGCTAATCGTCCGATCAGACTGGGCAGCAAATCGACGGATGTTAGCTGGATGACGTGGCGTGATTTTGAGCTATCGACGTGGCGCCATAATATTTCGGAGACGTGCGGCAACTTTTGTATATTAAGAAGATATGCCAAAAAAAAAGTTGCGTTACAGTGCAGGTATGAGTGGCAAATAGTTTTTATAACCTCCTTTTCTATCCCAAACATCACCTTTAACACACCAGTTTGTATGATAGCTTGCGTATCCCATGGCCATAATATCAAGGCACTTTATGTGATCATATTTGTTGGAATTTCATTCAAATTTATTTACACATATTTTCTCTGGAAGATTGTTCGATTCAAATATGGTGAGTATACTATCTAATATGAGCATCGAGTTTAACAATACTAGTAGGGTACAGAAAGCAAAATTTGACGTGAGGTCACCTATACACAACATATGTCGCACTTGTAATTTTATTGACAACAAAATGTAACCACATGGCTGGCCCAGATTCCTAATTTAGTTTTTTCAATCATGGGTTGTCCCTACCCGCATCTGATGCGGAGGGTTAATAGAAAACGAGATTCAGCCCAACAGGTTTCAACATCCTATCCTCATCGGTTTCTTATTGAAATGCTTTCCCCTTTCACGATCCAATCACATCGCGCCCTTGCTCTGGCCGGCGGAATCCAGCGAGCGACCTGTACTCTCCAGTCTCCACGCTCGAACCCACATTAACCTCCCGGTCCCTCGCTCCCTCTCAAGAAGTTAGGCAACGGTAGTGGGCCCGGTTCTAGAATCAGCTTCCCTGGCATGCAATATGCTTCAGAGATGCCTGGGATCCATGATCCGAGATCATAGAGAAGGGAGAGCAGGAAGAAAGATCTTTCTTCAGCATTGAAGCCAACAGTGGATTGTAATGGGACGGAGCTTCCCTGCTCCCACCGCGTGGATTCAAATGAATGATTTGCGGTGGAGGTTATAACGAAGACAATGAAAATAATAAACAATGCGTAAAATTGAGGTAGTTTTTAAGCGTTCAGATCAAAATCGGACGGTTCAAATCAACTGCTACAGAAATCATCAACAGTGAAATTTAAATGAATAGTATTCTTTTTTACTGATATTACATTGATACGGCTGAGCACTGTTCACTCCCTAACGAATTACTGTAGCATTTGATATGTTTCTTTACATTTGTTCCCCACCGCGTACGCCCATGCGGTGCTCTCGTCCACATGGCAGCTATCTATTGGCTAATTTATTTTATGGCCATATACTTCCTTATTCCCTCTCACAAACAAATGACGCTACCTAAATGAGGTTACTTCCGATTAGTTTCGATGCCCGATTGCCCGTGGTAAAATATTAAAATTTGAAGTTTCTTATTCTTCATTAAAAAAAATTAAATATAAACTAATCATTCAAAGTTTACATGCATTATTTATAAAACTTGATGCGTTTTAGAAATTTTTGAACAAATATAAGTATCCTTTAAAAAAACAAATATAAGTATATTCTTTTTACACTTATTATTTTATACTTCAATAATTGCAGTAAAAATTTAATTTTAAGTATATTTTCATTTTACACATGTATCAATGTGCAGTATGGTCAAAATAACATACTTTTTTTAATATGCACAAAAATAGTAAAAAAAAAATAAAAAAAAATACTCGTGTCCGCTCGGTGAGCCTCTCAGGGTGCCTTTGGTTGGTTGATTTTTGGCTTTTGGCTTTCGCAAAAGTCAAAAGACCAACTAAAAAGGTTAGTTGTAACAAAAGTTTTTTTTTTAAAGAAAACAGCTTTCTTCTTAGTTCAAAAGCAAAAGCAGGTCTGGACTTTGTTTTGCCGGCTGTGGGTGCTGATTTATATATATTATAATTATAATTATACATAATTATATATTACTATAGTTACAATTATGTAATATATAATTTTATATTATTATAATTATGTAATTATAATCTATATTATATTATATATATAATATTATATATATTATAATTATAATTATATATTATTATAGTTATGTAATATAACTATAATTAATAATTATATAACTATAATATTGTCGGCGTTCTGACCACCGTCACAGTACGAAATACGATCGAGGGGGTGGTGTGCCTTCGTATTCGATGTGGTCTGGTCTACGAAAGACTCAATGGAGTTTTTTACCTGATTCGGGCCACTTTGAATGGTGTAACACCGTACGTCTAGGGAGTGGTTTATATCAGTGGATGAGTACAAAGGGTTGGGCTCTCTCTTCGAGATAGGGCCCAGCGTCTAGGTTGTGGGGTGTTCGATACACGTGTTTGTGAGGTTGCTCGCGCTCGAAAACGGTTGCACGCGAGAGTTCAGGATTGGAACCTCGTGTCCCTCTCTATCGCCCCTGGACCCCCACTTTATATAGGGCAGTCCGAGGTTACAAAATAGTGAGCCCTATGCGGTTTCACTGTCTCGCTGATAGATGGGTCCTCCACTGGCGACCGAGGCGGGTACTGTAGTGTCAGTTCGGTATTGTAGCGTTAGCCACAGTGTCATCGAGTCTTGTCCGTAGACTTTCACAGCCCGTCTGATACTGTAGCATCAGCCACAGTGTCGTCGTGGTGAACTCGGCCCATCCCGTCGAGACGGTAGGCGGTTGGCTGCCAGAATAAATGCGACATAAATGCTGCACCTATCCCAGGGGTTGGCTACCGGGGGTCGGCCTTCGGAGGTCGGCCTCATCGTACGTCTTAGCACTGGATGCGGCTAAGACTTGGCTTTCGTAGATCGTTGCCCCGACGATCAGACCGCCCGTTCGTGCTTCGTCGTCTGACCCCAAAACCCCTCGGGGTCTTGACCCACGCATACGAGTATGGGTCAGCGAGTACCCAGGGTACATGACCCTGACAGTAGCCCCCGAGCCTGGTGCCGTTTGCGACCTCCATTGGAGCGGTGCTAGGCTGATCGTGGAGAGCTCGACGCTCTGATCCTACGGGATCGGTCCGTGGGATCGGTCGCGGATTGGGTCGTTGCGGCATCCACCGTTCATTGATTGTTGATCGTAGGGGGCGCGCGAGCGCGCCCTACGGGCCTAGCCCTCGAGCCCGAGGGCGATCCAAGGGGCTGACCGTGGGCTTAACCGCCATTCGCTGTTTCTACTGTTGGGGTCGGGCCGAGGTTGCTCTCAATCTTTTGTTTGGAAAGACGCCTAGGACGGGCCAGTTCGATCCGGCCTCTGCCCATGATCAGCATCGCACCTAGGCCGAAGGCCATGATCAGCGTCTGAATGTTTGGATCGGCCAAATAGCCTCAGCTGTCGATCAGCCGACCGTGGAAAGCCGTTTCGACATTCGGGGTCAGGTCGAGGTCGCTCTCGGTCTTTTGTTCGGAAAGACGCCTAAGATGGGCTAGTTCGATCCGGCCTCTGCCCATGATCAGCATCGCGCCTAGACTAAGGGCCATGATCAGCGCCCGAACGTTTGGATTGGCTAAATGGCCTCGGCTGTCGTTCAGCCGATCGTGGGAAGCCGTTTTGACTGTCGGGGTTGGGCTGAGGTCGCTCTCGGTCTTTTGTTCAGAAAGACGCCTAGGACGGGCCAGTTCGATTCGGCCTCTGCCCATGATCAGCATCGCTCCTAGGCCGAGGGCCATGATCAGCGCCCGAACATTTGGATCGGTCAAATAGCCTCAGCTGTCGATCAGCCGACCGTAGGAAGCTTCGTTCGCGTGCTTCCCCTTTTTCGGACACCTCGTAACGGTTACAAGGATCGGGTGGCCCTCGCGCCTCCACGTGGAGGGTGATTGGGTCGTCCGGGAATCGCAACCGCCGGTCGATCCGGGCGGTCGATTTGAATTTGAACGGATGGCATCGGGGGCGCGGCGGTTCGCGCGCCCACGTCACGTCGTCTGCCCGTCGTACCCTGGCAACTGTCGCGT
>BCLH01001956.1:16673-46060 GCA_001602315.1 Zoysia pacifica
CCGTGCCAGCCTTCCCTGCACTGCACCGCCCCTGCCCGACCGATTCTCGTCGAGCGCAGCCGCCCGGAGAAGCCCTGCGACGCCGCCGAAGTCCCGAGCCACCACCTCACCGTCGAGACCCAACTCCGGCCATCTTCGACCCCGTCCGATCCCTTGGTGAGGACCCCCTCCCTCTCCTTGTCCTATTGAGCCCAAGAACCCTGAGAATCGTGCCCCGACGAGCCGGGAGAGCTCACCGGAGTTGGCCGCCATAGCGCCGCCGTCCACCGGCCAGCCGCCGCTGCCTTGGCAGGCGCAGGCCCCCAGCACCGTCCGATCTTGATCAGATGACCCTGATCCAGCCACTCCTCTCCATTAGGTTAAATTAAATCCTCACCGTTAGATCCGAAACCAAAGGCCCAGATCCACGCCACCTCACCCGAACTACCTTATCCATTAGATCCAAATCCAATGCTCCAGATCGCGCCACGTCACCCAAATAATCAGATCCGTTCAATTTAAAATCTAGGGCCCAGATCAAACCATGTTTTCTGAATAAAAATAAATCAAACTTTTATTGCATCAGCATCACATCAGCATGACATCAACAGAGCCGAATTAATTAAATAAATTAGGGGATTAAGTTAATTAACTTTGAAATAATCTTCTGTTGATTAAATAAAATAATAAAATAACAAATAATAATATTATTAGTCTAAGAAATAAATTTAATAATTAGTTATTAATTAATTTAATTTAATAATTACTTGATAATTAAGTTAATAATAATTAATTATGGCAATTTGCAGAAAAGCCCCTATAATTATTTTTAATTATAAATTAGTCCTGCCTATTGACAATTTTACTTTTAAACCGTTGAAATTTTTTGAAATTACATTTTAGTCCTCAAATAATTTTGTAAATTACAGATAAGTCCCCAGTAATTAATTACTAACTACAGATTAGTCTCTGAACCTTATAAATGCCATAACTTTTGATTTGTAACTCTGATTTCAGCAAATAATATATCAAAACGACCGTACCGAAATAATCTATGCATTCATGACATCATCATACTGATCTCGTTCTGTTTTGTCGCATTTGATTGATTGTTTATGTTCTCGTGCGATAGGCGACTTCGTCTTGGAGCTGTAGTTCGTCGAAGACTTTCATCCTAAGAGCAGCAAGGCAAATGTCTTTGACCATCTTGTGCCTATTTTCAAAATATCTATCTTGTAAATTGCATGCTTGTGTTAAATTGACTGCGTACCTATTAATAGCAATACCCTAATTTCTACATTATGCCTTGTCACCTTAGTTTAGTTTACTGTTGGGTAGATCACATGCTTAGATTGCTACTGTCGGGTTGGGTGTATTTAAATTGATCATTATATATGCTTCACGAGGATTAATGGGAGATTAATAGTAACTTGGATTGTGATGATTTGGGCGATATGATTGGTGTAGGACTGTGTGCAGGGTTACTGGCACTGTTCCTTGGCAAGTTATCTTCCTAAATCTAAGGACCGGTTCGTAGAGCGACCACCCATGTGTTCTCGTACAGCCACAATGCCAATAATGGGCGCGGCTTGGCGTAGTAATTGATGAAAACCAGTTATGTGCGTGCCAAACGGTGGAGCGAGGAAAACGGGTTACGCCTGGATCCACCTGGAGAGAGATGTGTGGGGAAGAGAGGGTTATTTTCGGGAACCATTTGGCACAAGAGAGGGCCTCTCGGGTTTTCAGTTAGTGCCCGATGGGTGAAACCTTAGTGGGTACATACAAGCTGGCGAAAGTCATGAAAAAGTCTTGCAGTGATCTTTTGGCCCTCACACCAAAGAAAGTGTGCGAGTACGACGGCACCGGCATAATGGAGATTCTTTTTAGTCATCTGGCAACAGGGGTGAAATAACTACTCGTGGGGGAATTTGTACCACCTCTGCAGAGTGTAAAACTGTCATGACAGCCGTGCTCGGTCACGAGCATTGCATGGACCCCCACATGATTAGCGAGAATTGGTATTGGTATTGGTTTGGTTTGATGAATCACAGTGGGAGACTGTGATTTGGTTCTGTTACTTATACTACTGTTTATAGGTGCGATATCTTTCACTTAGTAAATAGGTGCTTATTAGGAAATGTGTGCCTCTAATGTGTGCTTTTATGCAATTAAACCCTATATTGCCTTTTTCCTTGATAATTGCCACATGTCATATACTTCCCACACTTGCTGAGTACATCCCGTACTCAATCTTGCCTTTATAATTGCTGCTCAGTAGAGGGAGAACATTGAGAGAACATTGAAGACTCTGGAGCCGACGTCTAGGCGAGCTATTCGGTCAACTGCCTGTGGAGCCCAAGACGCTTTCGTTTCCGCTGTTTTGGTTTGTAATTCAATAAGACTCTAAGTCTATTTTTGTAATAGCTTAGTTATTCGAGACATTGTTCTATTTACCATTAATGAAGTCACTTTCTGCATGAAACTTGTTTCTGGGCACACATAAAGGGTCATTCGGTTTTAGCTATTAAAACCGAGTGTGACACCCAGCCTCCTTGCTTCGTCTTCAAGCTTCCATCGCGCGCGAGAGCTCGTCACGTCCTCCCTCCGCCTTCGCAGCGTTAAGTCTGGTGATCGCCGTCGTCCTCGTTCGCGTCCTTCCCACGTCGTCATCTCCATCTTCGCGATGCCGGAGTGGGAGCCCTCGACCGTTGACGACGCCCTGCTCGAGAGGTGGAGCGTCGCAAAGATGCTTCCGCCGAAAGAATCGGCTGGTTGGCTGGGCGGCTATGGCCACACCGTGCCCCCGCCGCCGCTAGAGAAGATCGTCAGTTTTTTGGCCTACCACGAGCGTGGGCTAGGACTCCCGGTTTCCAGCTTTTTCCGGAGTGTCCTCAACCAATACGGTGCTCGGCTTCATCAGCTTGCGCCGAACGGGGTCCTCCTCGCCTCGATCTTTGCAACGTTGTGTGAGACGTACCTAGGCATCTGGCCCAGTCTTTTGTTGTGGAGATACTTCTTCCTCGCCTGTCTTCAGACGTCGAAGGAGATCAAGGTCGAGAAGCGCGTCTGCGGTGTTAGCATCATGCTCTGGATCAGGGAGTCCGAGGAGTACATCGAGGTCGACCTGAAGACCTCGCTGAAGGGCTGGAGAATGTCCTGGTTCTATATTGACAACGCCGACCCCAGCTCCCGGCCTTTGAAGACTTGGTGCTCGAGGTGACCGAGTTTTGGAAGTCGAGGCTTTTGGCTGCGGAGGTGGAAACGATCCGACTGCAGCTGGAAGCGATCCAACATCTGCGGGATCAAGGCCTGACCGGGACGACGGTCTTCGCCGTCGCCATGCGGCGTCGGGTGCACAGCATGGGCGAGTACGAGCGGCCGGACGACGAGACCTGCGAGGTGCGCGACCGACCGCTCTCGGACAGGGGCGTCCTCGCTCGAACCGCGACGGTCTTCAAAGACGCAAAGGGTAGCCTCAACCGAGGCCTCGTCCCCTCGACAAGGATCACCGTCAGCTGGTGAGTGCAGAAACTTTATGTCGTAGCGTTGTTATCGCCGTATTGTGTTAATCGTTGACCGCTTTTAGGGTCTGTCGGGGCCCACGACCGTGACCGAGGCCGAGACTAGCTCTGCCGCCACACCGCAGCTAAGAGCCAGGTCCAGTCCCGCGGCAACGCCGAGGCTGAGGAGGAGAGCCGACGGGAAGAGGAAGGCGAAGTTCAGGTTTTTGGACTACTTGTCCAGTGGCTCGAGGCCCGCTGTTCCGGTCGTGAAGCCGGCAATGAGGCCGTCCCGCGCTCTGAGGGTCGAGGGCGGCTCAACGGCGGGCCAGAGCGTGGCCGTTCTGGCGCAGGCGACCGCATCGGCAGCGGTCGAACATTTCGACCCCTTCGAGGGTCTTAGCTCCTTGTCTGACGAACGAGAGCAGGAGCAGGGGCCGAAGCAGGAGTCGACGTCGAAGAGGGCGAGGGTCGATCCCTTGGAGGCAGTGACCGTCAGCTTTGGGAGCCCGGTTGACTCCCCGCCTCGGGCGGCCGAGGCAGCCGTGACGGAGCCAGCACAGGCGGTGGCGGCCCATTCTCCGAGGGTGAGCCGGCCCCTGCGACGCCCAATCATCAGGATTCAGCGTCAGTCTGCAAGGTAGGTCTTCGGTGACTCCCTTTTACTTTTGCTTTTAGCTTTGACAGTAGCTGAACTCCTTCGTAACTAGGGCTCCGACGTCAGTGGTGATGCCGCGGTTGGCCGCCACTCCGACGACACCGGCGGATGGATCCGCGGCCGGTGGGTCTGGAACCGGCTCTGGCGGCGAGGCCCAGGGCGAGGCGTCGAGGCCCGAGAACCCGAAGTCGCCGCACGTTGGGGCCGATGAGGTGGTCATGCTCCCAGCACTCGACGCCCAGGCCAGGACTGAAGAGAAGGTGAAGTCCTTGGGGTCGAACACCGCGGGGGCTCGCCAGAAGGCAACGGTCTAGGGCCTAGGCGGAGAAACCGCCGCAGGCGAAGAAGTCGACGAGGGAGCCGTTCGTGGCTCCTCGACCACCGCCGAGGGTCGGGCGGTGGTCGAAGAAGAGAGGACGGATTCCTCCCCTGCACCCGACGTCGGAGAGGCCGGGAGGACGGAGGTATCGACACCGCCGCCGAAGACGACGCCTCCCGAGGGTGCGGCGGTCTCGGCGTCCGTAGCCGCGCCCGCCGATGGGCACGGCCTGAGTGAGACAGCTCTCGGCAAGATGCTGGGGACTGCCGATGCGTCGGCTTCTGCGACGCTGGTTGGCGGTGAACAGGGTGCTAGCGGGGCGCGCGAGCCGATGGCATCAACCGCTGCTTGGACGATCCCCGAGAGAGGGCCTCTTCCGCTTGAGGGGGCGGCCGACGGGTTTAACTACCTCATGAACCGGGTGGGCGGTGCCCGGGCTCTCAACATGAAGCTTGCGGCTGGCCTCCGTCAACTGCTCGGGATCGCCGAGGAGGTCGACGCCATCTTCGACGAAGCGCACTTCACTGAGTATCAGGTGAGTCTTTGAACTTGTATTTTTTTGTCTCTGATTTCCGTAGGTCTTCGAACTGACGATCCCTTCGCAGGACAATCTTCATGTCGCCCTATTTCAGCCTCCTCGCGGATTCGCCTTCCAGTCTGAGCTCGACGCCCTGCGGCAGGAGTTGGCGAAGGCCCGAGCCGAGCCGGGGGAGACGGTGACCGACCTGCGCTTCCAACTCCACGTCGCCCGGGAGTCGAGCCGCATCGCCCACGAGGAGGCCAATAAATCGCGCATGGAGCTAGTGGCCTCCGACGCCCGGGCTAGCCGGGTGGCGGCGCCCCTCGAGCAGACCAACCGCACTATCGCCAGTAAGCCGTGAGTCGTGTTTGTCTGAGGTCGAGGTCGGACTGCAATTTGTGTTGTTGCAGGGCTTCGTCGCCAAGCCTCTGAGCATGACACTGAGATGCGGCGCCTTGGGCTCCTTCATCAACATGCGGAGGGGGCCCGCTCGGCCTTGGAACCGACGGTCCGGATCGTCAAAGAGCGCGCCCGCGCCTTTGAGCAGGTCGACCTTTTGAAATCGGAGAGGGTCGTGCTCCAGTCCGAGGTTGAGCAGGCGACGGCGGAGCTCGAGCAGACGCGCCAAGGGGACGATGTGGTCCAGGAGGAGCTCTCAGTGGTCCAGGTCCGGAACGAGCTGCTTCGGAAGAGCCTGGACCGGGCGGAGAAGCTGTCGAGGTCGCCAAGAAGGAGCGAGACGGTAAGGGTGCACCCCTTTTTTCCCTTTGCTCTGTCGTTTGGCGTCATTTTGCTGATGCAGTTTTGATTGCAGGCTTGGCGGGCGAACTTCAAGCTATGAGGTCGACGGGCTGGGGTCTTTTGAAGGGGTTATACTCCGACATGCAGGAGGACTCCGCCCCGCCGGGGGGGGTCCTTACACACGCCCTGCAGCACCTGTCGAAGGTTGTCGTCGACGTTGTCGTGAGGGCGCTGGAGGACAGGTCCGCGACAGCCCTAGCCCTGGTCTGCTCCCACTATCCGGATGCGGACTTCGACGGGGTCATCGAGGGCTTCGCATTCGGTTACTCGAACGAGCAGTTGGACGCGCTCATGTTGGAGATGCAAGAGCCGGGCGCGAAGGCCGTCACCGACTTCAAGACAGAGAACTTTTTACCCGAGCGGTTTGGTTCGTTCCCCTACATATAGAGTCAAGTTTGTAAAAGGTCGTGTCTCGTGTAACAAAAGACATCAATGCAGAAATTATCATTGCACGAATGAGTCCAAGTTTTCGACCCCTTTTCGCCTGTTTTTCGTGTTCCGTTGGGTGTCAATCAAACGAACAGGTCGAGTGTATCTCGTGGGGTCGGGTGTCAGGCTCGATACAGCCGTAAAGCGTCATCAGCTCCCGATTGTTGATAGTATAGCCGCGAGGAGACTTCAAACAAAAAACAAACGCAAAGTTTGTTACGTCCGGGGGTCACCCACGAGCTCGGCGCAGGTCGGGGATCTGACCTCGAAGAAACAGAGCGAGGCGCGAGTCAGCGAAAAAACGAGACGCAAAAGGTCAACGAGAAGCGGTGCCTCGGCACAATAAATCAAAAAAAGACGAGCGAGGTCGGACGTTTTGACACTCGGGAGGGCGGAGCGAAGTAGCCCTCAGGTGCGGGGCGTGGTCGGGGCGGCCACGGTTCGCAGCCCAAAAACGATAAGCGCGAGTAAGTTGCGAGAACTTAGCTGTTTTCATCAAGTGTAGAATCTTCGAATGCTCTCGATGTTCCACGCGTTCTCGAGCTCCTGACTGTCCTCGGTTGCTAACTTGTAAGCGCCGGGCTTCAAGACTCGCTTGATTACAAAGGGTCTCTCCCAAGGGGGCGACAGCTTGTGCTGGTCGACTTTCGTTTGCACCCTTCTCAGCACTAGGTCTCCTACGTTTAACGCCCAACCCTTGACGCGCCGAGCGTGTAGTCGTCATAGTCTTTCCTGATACTTTGCGGATCGTAGGAGGGCGACTTCACGCGCCTCTTGCAGCTGGTCGAGAGCGTCTTGCCGTGCGTTTTACGACCTTTTCTCGTTGTAGGCTCGGACTCGCGGAGAGTCGTAGTCGAGGTCGGTCGGTAGCATCGCTTCTGCTTCAAATGTCATGAAAAACGGTGTGAACCCGAAGGTTTTGTTGGGGGTTGTTCGCAGACCCCAAAGGACTGACGAGAGTTCGCTGACCCATCGTCTGGCCGCCTGCTTGACGGAGTTGTAAATCCGAGGCTATGGTCCTTGAAGCACCATCCAGTTGGCCCGCTCGACCTGCCCGTTCGTCTTTGGGTGCGCCACGGAGGCGAAGTCTAGCCGAATGTGGTACTCATCGCAAAATTTTCGGAACTATCGGCCGGTGAACTGTGCTCCATTGTCGGTGATGATGGAGTTTGGAACCCCCAAACCGACAGATGATGTCGTGGAGAAAATCGACCGCCCGGATTGAAGTAATCTTGGGCACCGGCTTGGCCTCGATCCATTTGGTAAACTTGTCGATGGCAACAAAAAGATGGGTGAAGCCGCCAGGTGCCTTTTTGAACGGTCCGAGGATGTCGAGTGCCCAGACAGCGAAGGGCCAGGCGATTGGGATCGTCTGGAGCTCCTGAGCTGGCAGGTGCGTCTGTCGGGCGTAGAATTGACAGCCTTAACAAGTTCGAACGAGTTTTTCGGCGTCGGCTACTGCCGTTGGCCAATAGAAGCCTTGACGGAAGGCCTTGCCGACCAGAGTCCTAGGGCCGGCGTGATGACCGCAAACGCCCGAGTGAATGTCGTCGAGCAGGTGCATGCCTTCCTCTCGAGGGATGCAGTGCTGCAGTACGCCACTCGTGCTTCGTTTGTAGAGCTCACCGTCTGAGATGACGTAGGCTTTGGCTCGGCGCACGACCCTTCTGGCTTTGTTAACGTCGATCGGAAGAGTGCCGTCTTAAAGGTAAGTGAAGATATCGCGGGACCATTCGGGGGCGACGACCATTACCTTCGCCCCCGGATCCAGGGTTGGCTCGTTGCTCGTGCCCTCGGCGGGTGGGTCTTCCTTGATCCTGATGGAAGGCTTGGTGAGGACTTCAAGAAAAACGCCTTCGGAGACCGGCTCACGCTCCGAGCCCATCTTGGCGAAGGCGTCGGCGAACTCGTTGTTCCGACGTAGAACGTGATGGAGTTCGAGCCTATCGAACTTGTCTTCGAGTTTGCGGACCTCTTGACAGTAGGCCTCCATCCTTCGGTCTTGGCAGCTGGAGGTCTTTATAACTTGGTTGACGACCAGCTCAGAGTCGCCCTTGACGTAGAGTCGCTGCACGTCGAGGGTGATGGCCATTCCTAGGCTGTGGAGCAAGGCCTCGTACTTGGCCATGTTGTTGGAGGCGTGAAACTATAACTGCAGTACATAGCGAAATTTGTCTCCTCTCGAGGAGATTAGGACGATCCCAGCCCCCGCGCCTTTGAGCATGCCGGACTCGTCGAAGTACACCGTCCAATACTCGATTCTACAGGGGGTCGGCGGTTCTTGAGCCTCGGTCCATTCGGCGACAAAGTCGGCCAGGGTCTGAGACTTAATAGCCTGTCGAGAGACGAAGGCGACGCTGAGCCCTATGAGCTCCATGGCCCATGTGGCTATGCGTTCGACTGTGTCTTTGCCGCTGACGATCTCTCCGAGTGGAAAGCCGGTGACCACTTGGACGGAGTGGCTCATGAAGTAGTGCCGTAGCTTGCGGCTCGTGATGAGAACGACGTAGATCAGGTTCTCCACCTGGGTGTACCGAGTCTTGACATCGGCCAGCACCTTGTTGATAAAGTAGACATGCCGCTGAGCAGGTAGAGCCCGATCCTCTTCGCTCCGTACGATGACGAGGACGGGGTGCTGATGACTTTGGAAGTCACTGCAATATAGAGGAGGAATGGCTGTCCCAGAGTCAGGGATGTGAGGATCAGTGGCGATGACAGCAGGGTCTTGAGCCGTTCGAAGGCTTCCTGGGCCTCGACGGTCCAGGCGAAGCGCTCCATCTTTCGTAGCAGTCGGTAGAAAGGCATTGCTTTCTTCTCGTGCCTCGAGATGAAGCGACTGAGGGTCACCAATCACCCAGTTAGCCTCTGGACGCCCTTGACGTTGTTGATAGGCCCGAGGTTGAAGATGGCGGAGATTTTCTTGGGGTTCGCTTCAATCCCTCGCTCGGAGATGACGAAGCCAAGCAATTTGCCCGAGGGTACCCCGAAAACGTATTTCTCGAGATTCAGCCTGATCCGATAGCTCTAGAGGATCACGAACGTTTCCTCCAGATCTTGGACAAGGTCGGAGGCCCGTCGAGTCTTGATGACGATGTCGTCGACGTAGACCTCTAGATTTCGACCCAGCTGGTCGTGAAAACACTTCTGCATGCAGCACTGGTGCGTGGCGCTGGCATTCTTGAGCCCGAACGGCATCGTGACGTAGCAGAAGGATCCAAAGGGCCTGATGAAGGACGTGGCCGATCGGTCGGACTCGTGCATAGAAATCTGATGATACCCGGAGTACGCGTCAAGAAAGCTGAGGGTTTCGCATCCAACGGTGGAGTCCACCACTTGATCGATACACGGGAGAGAAAAAGAGTCCTTCGGGCAGGCCTTGTTGAGACTTGTATAGTCAACTCACATCCTCCATTGCCCATCTTCTTTTTAACCATCACAGGGTTGGCCAACCACTCGGGGTGGTAGACCTCTTGATTGAACTTAGCATCTAAGAGCTTCGTGAATTCTTTCTCGATGGTCCGGTGCTTCTCATTATCGAAACGCCAGAGTCGTTACTTGACGGGTCGAGAGCCCGTTATGATATCGAGTGAGTGCTCGGCGATTTCTCTCGGGATGTCGGGCATGTCTGAGGGTGTCCAGGCGAAAACGTCTCAATTTTGGGTCAGAAAGTCAACGAGCACGCTTTCTTATTCGCGGGAGAGCGCTGTTCTGACCCTAGCCTTCTTGGAGGGGTCGGTGGTGTCAAGCGTCACCTCCTTAGAGTCGTCGATAGGCTTGAAGGAGGTCAAAAATGAGGCGTTGGGGTCGAGCATCGGGGCCGACCCCTTGGTCTTGCGGATCTTGTACAGCTTGGCCGAGCCAGAACGGGCGACGACCAGCTCGAAGCTCTTCTGCTCGCATGCGAGGGCGTGCTGGAAGCGCGACAAGACACTGATGACGCCCTTCGGCCCGGGCATCTTTAGCTTGAGGTAGACGTAGTTGGAGACGGCCATGAACTTCGCGTAGCATGGCCGGCTCAGGATGACGTGGTAGGTGCTGGTGAAGTCGACCATCTCGAATGTGAGCGACTCAATCCGGAAGTTGCTCCGGTCGCCGAATGTGACCGGGAGCGTAATCTGACCGAGGGGCGTGGCGTAGCCCCTGGGGATGACCCCGTGAAACGGAGCGTGACCCGGGAGGAGGTCGGCCTCCGTTAGCTTCATCGCCTTGAAGGCGTCGGTATAGAGGATGTTGAGGGCGCTTCCTCCATCCATGAAGATCTTCGTCAAACGTATGGAACCGACGATGGGGTCGAGCACCAGCGGAAGGCGCCTGAGTTGCAAAACATGGACAGGGTGGTCGGCCCGGTCGAAGGTGATTGGGGCCTCGAACCAGTGATATAGCGGGGGACCGCGGGGTCGATCATGTTGACCTCCCGCTAAGTCCTCTTCTGCTGGCGGCGAGACTCGTTATAGGCATTGGGGCCGCCGAAGATCATGAGGCAGTCCTCCGGCTCGAGGAAGGCTACGCTGGCATCGTCCTCGACCCCTTTGGCTCGGGCGTCGGCCTTAGGAGCCGAGTCGGTTTGGAACCCGCTTTTGAAGAACCTCCTTGCCAAGTGGCAATTTCGAAGGATGTGCTTGACAGGTACGGAGTGGTTGGGACAGGGTCGGTCAAGCATATTCTCAAAGTGGTCATCGTGATTGGCCGGCTTCTTGGCTGGGGGTCGGGCCGGCCGGTTGGCGGCAGCCATGAAGTCGTCGTCATGGCGTCGGCCCTTCCCCATTTTGTGGCTCGAACTACCGCCGCCTCGCTCGTTGCGGCGGTCGGTGTGTCGGTTGAAAAGTCGATCGTCTCGACGGTCGGTCCTAGACCTCTCCTTGTCTTTTGCCTGGCTTCAATCGAAGTTAGCCTGCATGGCCTCCTCCTCGGTGGCGAAGGTCGTGGTGATGTCGAGAAGGTCTCGGGCCGTCCGAGGGTTTCTGTGGCCCAGCTTGTGGATAGCGCCTTGGACGTCGTCCCGCAGGTGAAGGCGTTGATGACATCAGTGTCGCTGATGTCGGGTAGCTTGTTGCGCTTTCGCGAGAAGCGCTGGATGTAGTCTCGGAGCGATTCGTCAGGCTCTTTCTTGTAGTTTTTAAGATCTCAGAAATTATCTGGGCGCGTGTAGGTTCCTTGAAAGTTGCCGACGAAAATGCGGCGCAGGTCACCCCAGTCTTGAATGTAGCCCTCGGAGAAGTGTTCGAACCATTCCCTGGCCGAGTCGGTGAGAAAGAGAGGCATGTACTGAATAGAGAACAGGCTGTCCGCTCCTCCGACCTTGCAGGTGAGACGGTAGTCTTCAAGCCAATGGACGGGATTTGTTTCTCCGTTGTATCGGCTGATGGTAGTCGGGCCGCGGAATCTTTGCGGAAACTCCGCGTGCCGAATGAGCGGTCCGAACGCTCTGGGCTCGACCCCATCGGGGCTTGGGCTCCTAGAATCGAAGGAGCGGCGTTGGTAGTAGCGGCCAAAGAAGCGCCTCCGCTAAGACTCGGCACGAAGCTCGCTCTTGGCCTGTCGCGCGTGGTGCTGAGGGTTTCGCTCCTCGCCTCGGCTGTACTGTTTAGAAAATGATAAATAGAGAGAGGTCTCAGGAGGAAGGAGAAACCCAAATAGTGGAACAGAATGGTAAATTTCTAAACGGTATTAAAGTGTACAAAAAAGGTTTGATGATAAATTTTTAAAGTTGGGTTCTTTCGAGGTCAACAGGCTAATTTTTCTTTCTTTTTTCTCGATACCTCTTCATCTCTATTTTTATCTCTTCATTTTCAATACATCACATTTTTTTTTTGACTCTTCTTAATTCTTGTATCTAACTTTAAATTGATTTATAAATTAGGATATACAGAGTAGGTCGATTTAGACAAAAGCTCGTTTATTGCTGTAGATGCTTGATTTTATGGACCTTTTATAACACATACTAGCTTGATTGAATTGCGCCAGTTCACAAAACCGTTCAAACAGGACCAGTTTCTGGTCAAATCAAACGATTGATTTTTTGTTTCAAATAATTTTTTTTGAAAAGTTTGAAAACTCAAAAAAATGTTAGTAAACTGACCGGACTGACCGAAAACCAATGAAACCTTAGAAAATCGATCAAACCCATTTGATTCAAAATTTGAATATTGACAAAATGATCGATAAGAGAGGACACCGTCTTGTTGCTGGGACGAGATGATGGAAAAATAGAGAACACCATCCGTTTGCGCGTGACGGAATAAATTGGCATAAGGCCCATAAATTAATTGAGCCAATAGATAACCGCCACGTGCACAGGAGCACGCTGGCGTACCAAGTGCATAACCTGCACAGGCCGCAGAGTCTGACTTCCACCATGCAAATCTACTCCTAAGTCTGCCTCGTTGGAAACTCAAGTAAGTTTCGTTTCCAGTGGGTCTAGCTCACCGATTAGCAATTGTTTAATCATTAATTAGTTTATACTCCTTTTAGTTTTAAATTATTGATACTGTTGACTTGTACATCAACTTTGATCATTCATCTTATTAAAAAAATTGTTTAAAATGTGTAAAATTTTGTTACTATTTGATTTATCGTTATTGAAATTTAAATCACGATTAATAATTTTACATATTGAAACAAATTTTTTGAATAAAACGAATGGTCAAAGTTGATGTTACAAGTCAACGGTGTCAATAATTTAAAACCAAAGAGAGTATTTAATAATATTAAAATATTTTAATGTATATCGCATTTAATATAATAGATTACGTATTTCATTATGTATTTAAATTACAATGATAATTAGTTAATATTTATTTTTTAATTTTAGTCTAACTTGTTATATACTTATTCAGTCAACCAAACATCAATTTTTTTTAACCTGGCTCATTACATGCAACTAATCAAACAATCATGTATAAGTTGAGCTTGGCTACCATGAGCCAATCTCACCGGTATTACAAACCCACTAAGAATAAGAGAAACCAGCGCACAATGACAAGTAAATCTTCAATTACCAAATGAACTCCCAACCAAAGTTGAGTAAAATTATTCAGAGATACCGCAGCTAAAGTACTGATGCATAGAAGAAGCAGGAGATTAGGAATAGAGAAGCAGGCATAGGAAGGGAGGTGAACCAGTGAAGCAAAGAAGAGAGCGAGAGAGAGCCAGAGGAGGGAGATGTCGTTCTGTTCTTCGACGCTCAATCATATTTCCTCTTCTCTGTTATATTGCTTGAGTGAGGTGCATGGGCTGGCACAGTGGCATGCCCCTCTGGCCCAATGGTCTCGGGTCCACAGCGGTATATGACATTTGAATACGAGCCAGACTGACTTATACAACTAACCAAAGGGATCAAATACATACCATATATATGAGGGGATGTATGGTATTCTACTATTGCGAGGCTCGTAGAAATAGTCAATTTCTTTGCCATTTACCAAGTGGTATTCTTATTGCACTCCATTTGTTTTAAATTTGATATAATAATATCAAAAACAAAATGAAAGAAGTACAAACTAAATTTTGTTCGTGGCTTAGAATCAAGCAGCATTAGTGGCCTCTTAATGAAGACCGTAGATCATCGGCATTGACAATCTCAATGCATTGTGATCTAACTATGGAATTAAAGCTTTTAGAGGCCACCAATGGACAGATCTATGAAAAAAATATGAATGAGATGATTCTCCTCTAATATAAACGTTCGTAGATATCTATCTCATTTTTTTGTCACGTTTTCAATCTTTTATTTTGGTGGTACATTTTATCTTCAGACTCCCATTCTCTATTGGTCTTTTCCTCCGCCTCTCCTGTGACCTCTTCGCCCTTTTCTCCTGGTTGTCGCCCCGCCCCGCCCCGCCCTGACCACCACCGGCTGTCGCCCCGCCCAGACCACTGTCGGAAACTCACAGTTCGCCGCCCCACCTCCTGGCCGCCGCCACTCCGTCTCTGGCTTGACGCCTGGCCTCGAACACCTCCGCTCCGTCTTTGATTCGACATCCCGCCCCGGCCGCCCCCGTCTAGACTCCGGTTCGACGGCCCGCCCCCGCCGCCGCCGCTCCGTCACCAGTTCGATGCCCCGCTCTGGCTGTCGCTGCCGAGTGTTCGGTTCGATGCCCCGCCCTGGCCGTCACCGGTTCCACACACTTACTGTCCTACCCTTCCCCCTTTCCTCGACGATAATTTCCTATTCGTCAATCGATGCACACCCATCCTCATTTTTTCTTCAGTATTATCTCAGTTAAATTCTAATTTCTTTTTTTATTGATGCTAATTACATTAAAAACACGGTTCCAAAGACGGTAATTGCAACCTTATGCAGTTTGTCATAAGTTTCCGACCTTTTCTTTATTTTGCTCTTGGCTTTTACCTTATGACGTACTGAAGTGAAGGGAATGAACAACGAGTTCATGTGAAGTTACTAATCTATATTATTAAATATAATGTATCAAATTAATCATGCATTCATTGTTTACATTATTATTATACTGCATGTGTATAGAATAGTATAACGCTCCGAAGAGAATTCTTGTTCAATTGTTAGCATCTAAAAATTTGAATAAGGCAAGAAAGGTTTTGCCAGAAAATATCTGAGATTAACTTTTTCGTATCACGAAAAACCAAATTATTTGATAAAGTCTACGATTTAATGATTTATTTTGTCTTATCTATATTGTATCGAACTTATATCATGTGAGAAGAATATGTCACATTATCTTTTTTATCGAATGTGTATTACATCACATTACTTTGCCCATGGCGTAGCACGGTACACGGACTATTTTTTAATAACTTCCTCTCTCTGTTCTAAATTATAAATCATTCTGAAGCTTTCAAGTTTTTTTAAATTATAAGTCATTCTCATTTCTCTATACACTTTCTTTTTTTCTGATATTTTTTTATCAATATCTCTCTCCTTCTTGTTTTCAGTATATTTCACTTTTTTTTGCTTCTTTAATTTTCATGTCTAGATCAAAAGGATTTATAAATTGGGACGCAGGGAAATTAGAATTTCCTACTAGTATAAATATGGTTAATACCTCAGTTTATATATGTTCGATTCGAAAAATTAGAATTTCCTCCTAGTATAAAATGGAAAACAAAGTATTAACCGAAGGTCACACTGTTTCATTGGATCTTAAAAAAGAAAAGGTCGAATATTACAAAATGAGATACGCATAAAGTATGTTTTCTAGAAAGATAGAGTATTTATATGTTACAAAATCCTTCAGAAAATCTATTTAGACTTGGAATTTGAAGTTGTCTAATCACGAGTTCAAGGATGAGTACGTATTTTAAAGGTTATCCCCCATCCAGATCCGGGAACACTGTTGATTCCTCCGACCGACCGCCGATTCCGCTAAACCCGCACCCGTCCACCTCACTCCGGCCGTCCGGCGCGGCGACGAAACATCTATCCACCGCGCGATGGCTGACGCCGCTAGCAGCAGCCGCGGCGGCAGCAGGGGCCAGGGCGAGTCGGTGGTGATCGACTACGGCCGGCGCCGCACGAGCTGCGGCTACTGCCGATCCACCGGTCCCACGAGCATCTCCCACGGTACGATTGCTGAAATCCCGTCCGATTGAACTGGTTTGATCTGCTTCGACTCAGATCGGACCTAGACATCTTTTGGCGCAGAGACTCTCCCGTTGGTTCTGATATCTCGATATTTCGTCGAATATCCCCTTAGCTCTAGCATCTTTGAGTTGACGCGTAAAAAAGAAAATGTCTGCCTCCGGATCCTCTCGGAATTTTAGAATTTCACTGTAGATTTTCCTGCTAAGGGAGTGCCAGGGAATGATTTTCCGTTGTTGGGTTGTGTGAATCCTTGTTGTTTCAGCTTATGCTTTTAGCAAACTGGATTTCAGCTGCAAACTGTGGGGCTGTACATTCTAACCTTTGAATGCCGGTTATTGCGTTTATATCCTGTTTGATTGTTATTTTACTAGCTTTAGGGCGATCACAACGTATAATAACTACTTCGGTAATAAGTTGTGCCCCATCTAAAATCGGTTGTAGTTAATTTAAGTCTCACAATGTTTGTTGCAAAAGGTCGCCCTAAATGCTTCAGAATCCCAGCGTTGCACTCAGCTTGTACTTGCAGCAAATTCACCTTGCCACTCTGAAATGAAATTGGAAAAAATAAGCACCCTTTAAATGGAGAATGAATATTGACGTAGCCCGTGATGTTATTAAAAATACCCAATTTTGTATGATTTGTTACTTTTTCTTATAATTCTACCTTTCATATGAATACTTGCTATGTAAGGCTTCATTACGTCATTTTTGGTAATACCTTTTATCCCATTTATGTTGCAGGTATGTGGGCCAATAGTTTGAAAGCTGATGACTACCAAGGTACAAAAATTTCATTGAATTAAAAGTTTTACCTGTACGCACTACTTGAAACCATACTTTTTTTTCCACAATTCCTGAAAGCTGAGTAACACATTGGTTTGCAGTTCGATTCCTAGATTTGTTCTGCCTATTGTTAGCTAGAAGCATATTGAACTTTTGACATATTCATAATGTCCTTGCATCTGTGAAAGAAATGGTGACAGGTAATATAACATGGCCAAATACTAGTGAAGCTCAAAATAATGGTGTGGCACCTTTGCCGTGTTTTTCAGTCATAAACCATACCATATTGTATCTAGGGCACCTGTTCTGCATATTAGGAGTGAGATGTTAAACTTGATGTTAGTCAAAGAATTAAAGTTGTTTTTTTTAGAATCAATTAAAGTTGGATGATTGAAGTGCCTTCAGCTTCTAGTATCCTATGTGACAGTTGGGTGCCACAAAAGCTAAAAGACTGCAATCCACCCTTTCGTGTTATATAGAGTAAAATATTGGCCTACTAAAAGGCAACATGTCCAGCTACTAAATCTAGCATAAATACATATATTGCGATGTATTTGTGGCCACATAAGAGATAATGTCCGGAACGATGACATATGAGAGAGATTAGAGGTGGCACCGGTCGAGGAGAAGCTTGTGCAACATCATTTGAGGTGGTTACTGGCCAGAATGATTACTTGGACAAATTTCTTAGATGCGCTCAGTTTTCAAAAATTGCTTTTAAAATTTCCTGAACATACCCTGAGCCTGTAAACAGTGGTTACTGGCCAGCTCCCAATTCAATGATTCAATCAAGTTCACTTTCCATTTCTCTGACATTTGTTTTCTTACAATCAACAACTAGCACTGGCAATTCCCACTTACTGAGTGCTACGGTTTTGTTACCCACTGGATTTCCAGAAAGGAAATAGAATTAAAGTAGTTGATAAGCTGATCTGTTGGCAGAGTGGTATCTGTATGAAATAATTTCTTAGGTGCCATCATAAATTTGCACAATCCTGTATATGCCACTGTCAGTGACACAGGTGGGTCCCTTCCATACAGTGGCATATATGGATATATGAATTAGTTCAGTTCCTTCCATACAGTATTCAGTATCCCTAACAAACTTCAGATGGCATGGCTTTGACTTCCAGCAATAATTGTGAATTTTACAGCTCTCCTTGACCGTGGATGGAGAAGGTCTGGTTGTTTCCTTTACAAGCCTGAGATGGAACGAACATGTTGTCCTTCATATACAATACGCTTAAAGGCAAATGATTTCATTTGTTCTAAAGAGCAGAACCGTGTGCTTAAAAAGATGCAAAGGTACTAAGTTTGTTTTGCCTATTCCTTAATTTTGCACACGTCCTCCAGTTCTTATAATATCTGTTTGTTAGTTAATTGAACCCTCAAAGTGCCTTGTTTTCTTTTTATTCACCCCATCCATGTGCAGGTTCCTTGATGGCGAGCTCGATCCACAGGTCGGAAGTTCCAAGTCAAACCCTACAAAACGCTCGCTCTGTGAACCTATAAAATCACCAACCTCAAAAGCATCCAAGGTCTCATCAAATGATTTTCAAGCATCTACATGTTCAAATATTTCAAAAGAAGATGAGTTCACCTGTTGCCTGTCAAGAAAAATTGATGAGGCAGTTGGTACATGCTTCCAAGGGGGAATATTTAGTTCAACCGTTCAACTCCCTAAAGCTACCGTGAAGACTGTTAAATCTCAAGTTAAAAAGAAAGTTGGAGAACCAATGCAAGAAAAGAAAGCAGGAGAAGCAGTCAAAGATTTGGTGTATACATGTAATATAAGTTTCCAAATAGTGGCAGCAGTTAGGCGTGCATTGCAGAAAGAAAAGGGCTCTGATAAAAATGCATCATTAGCAGACCTTTCTCCAAGTTCTGTTGCAGAAAAGCTGGTGATGACAATGGAACGTCTTGGAGAACTAGCTGATTTTGAGTTAAAAGCTTGTAATGGACATCTGAATTTCTATTCAGCCACCAATCAGAGAACACAGAACCATACCAACATTTATACACCTGCACAAGTTCCAGACAAGTTAAAACAAAGCTCTGTGAACAGTAATAATACTGGACATTCTCAAAAAAAAAGAAAGCTTGAGATTAGGATGAGCACATCACATTTTGATCCCGAGGAGTATGCTTTGTACCGAAGGTATCAGACAATAGTGCATAAGGAGAAGACAGTTTCGGAAAGTTCGTACAGAAGGTTTCTAGTAGATACACCAATTGTGTTTGTTCCCCCAAGAAGTGGGGATAATACAGTTCCACAATGTGGCTTTGGGTCATTTCATCAACAGTACAGAATTGATGGAAAACTTGTTGCTGTTGGCGTAGTTGATATCCTCCCTAAGTGTTTGTCAAGCAAGTATTTGTTCTGGGACCCTGACCTTGCTTTCTTATCTCTTGGAAAGTATACAGCGCTAAAGGAGATAAAATGGGTCAAGACAACACAGGGGCACTGCCCCAGTCTTGAGTACTACTATCTGGGTTACTATATACATTCTTGCAATAAGATGAGATATAAAGCTGCATACCGGCCATCAGAGCTGCTCTGTCCAGTCCGTTATGAGTAAGTTGTTTTTCCTCATGCTGGATTTAACAATGCATTTTTAATGTAAATGTAATAATGGTAAAACTCATCTGGAAGTTATAGGAGACACATTATGTACTTGTGTGCAGTTCAAGAAAAGTATGGTTAAGCTGTATCTTTTTGTTTCATAAGGGTACTATTGATATTTCCATAGTAGTAATCATTTTTAGGTCACTTCTGTTCTATAGTTCAAGTTCATGTCTGGATCAGTGAAAAGTTGAAAACATACAAAACTTTCATCTCCAACTTCAATGTCAAAACTTCTGGTTAGCTACTTTACTGTTTTATTCTACCATTCCCATCTGTCAAAGCAGCAGGCCTTAATGCAAATTTATCACAAGAAGTTAGATTTCTTTGCTCATCAAACTGAAACTTTTTAACTTTAAAATGGCATGCTTAAATGTTGGAGAAATTATCATGCTCTGCATTTTTTTTTTGTTCGTGTTAACTGTTTAACATGTAACTCTTGACTTTGCAGGTGGGTGCAGTATGATTTAGCTAAACACCTACTAGACAGAAGTCAATACTCCGTTCTCTCTGATTTCGATAAGATGAAAGATGAAATGCCTCAACATATTTGTGGTCCTAGTAATGATTCTTCATCAAAATCGGATCACACTGAGTCTGCTAGTGATGAGGATGATGAAGATTTGTATGGCTGTCAATCAGATATGATGGTTGATGATGACGTAACTCATTCAGAGAAGGTTGATACAACTGAGGACGGTTCCAACATGAAAGACATTGAAAATGTCATCCTAGACCTGAATGGCTCTCGAGTTAAGTATAAGGTACATATACAAATTTGACTCCCAATCTAAACGATGATACTAGTTCACTGTCTGTGCACTAAAATAGGGTCATATCATCTTGCTGGCATTAAGCTTTTCTAATGCAACATGGAAATTGGTATTCTTTTGTTACCAAACTTAAAATTATACTATGTTCCTGTAATTATCAAAATTCTACAGTCTCCAGAAAATTGTAGTTTTTGGCTCCAGTTTGGTATCTGAAGGATATGTGACTGTTTTTTGAAGGGAGTGCATAAACATGTGACCCTTTAGATTGTTCTTTGATTTGTTGAGCTGGTTCCTCTGCTTCTTGCAGGATCTTCAACAAGTGTTTGGGCCAATCGAGAGGAGACACCTCAATGCACTAGAAGGGCAATTGAGCAGATACGTCAAAGTTGTTGGGAAGGAGCTATCTGAGCGAATGGTCTATTCCCTTACTTGATACTATATGCTATACTTTATATGAGGGAGCGGTGCTACTGTTAAAGGTGCATGTGAATGTTTACATCTTTTGAACTGAGTGTCAAAGGTGCACATGAATTCATTCTATGATTTATTGTAAACATCTGAAGGCTGAAAAACATGATAGATCTGCCGGGTCAGTTCTCTCGTTGCTTTGACACTGAAGTTTCCTTTTGAAATGGTGCCACTATCTGAGATTGCCAGAGCATATTTCCTCTTTGGAAATCGTAGAATGGAAGATAAAAATGACATGCGACAGGTTTTCATATGATCTACTCTCTTCATCTCAAAATAAATAAGTAGCGTTTTTTTTACTTTTTAAAATCATTGTTTGATCATTAGTTTTATTCAAAAAAATTACAAAAATACAAAAATAAACAAGGTCAAGTTTAAAGTATTTTTAATAATAAATTATTTTATAATAAAATAAATAAATTTTCACAATTTTTTAACGAATGATCAAAAGGGATGTTTGAAAATTTAAAAGAAACGGAGAGAGTATGTTAACTGTTATGCATCCGCTCCCCGACCATGCAGTGGAACTGTATGAGTTGGGCCTTTGTTGATGTCACCTGCACTTGTGGTGATGCACCAATGGTAATTGCTCGTCCACCTCCAGGGAGAGAGCCACCGCCCAGGACTGGACGAGTTTGTGGATGGGACGTTGTGCGGGGGACTGGGGAGCCTTTTTGGACATCAGCCAGCGGGGAGCTGCGGGAATATGTTCAGGCTAGGCACATGCCACATGGTCATTGTGCGAGCCGGGCTTGTGCACTCCGCGGCTGTTACTGGTGCGAGGTGCGAGATGATTAATCGTTTCCCTAGCAAACTTACGCTGCGTGGGTGGTACCGACGGTCAGCCTGTCGTTGGTTGCACTCGAGGCCGCGTCACCCCATTGCAGCCGGTCAGGATATGTCAGGAAGGCTGCACGTCACCTGCTCTGCGTTGTCGTAGGTACATAATAATGATGGTTTAATCTGCAAGTGCAAAGATACGTTTGTATACCCCAGTCATCAACGTTCCAACTACGAAGTGCGAAACAATCGGGTGATTTCTACTAGTACTCCAAAATTCTAACCGCCGTACCTCGATAATTGGCGAGTCTCGGTCACTGCCACGAGCCACGAGCCACGCAGCACCTTCAGCACGGACAGATTCTCGCTTTTCTCGAGTGGCTTCCACAGCCGCACACGGGGAGCACATGGACCCTAGGCTCAGTGCCCAAGACACGCCCATGACCTGTCGATCTTATCATCGACTAGCAGGACCCGCACGTCAGAGCTCTGACACGGCAGGGTAGAGGTGGCAGCGTCGCCATGGCGCAGCGTCGATCAGTGGATGACGGGGCTTAGGCGGTGCAGTGACGCCGCTGTACTCGGAGGTGGGGAGGTGATGAGAGAGGGGATGATGAAAGGAAAAGGACGGAATGGTGCTGAAGGAAAAAGTAATGGGAGGCACCAACCTCCAGAAGCGGTGGACACTGGACTGGGTTGGGAATCGCAGATGCTTGTCGGCTTTGCGTGGCCTGCTTTGGCACCGACGACGACGATACGCCGGCCGACGAACATGCAACTGACGTGTGAGGCCGGGGGTGGGTGGGGCCGTCGTGCCGACGTGCCATGGCGGGTTGGTCTCACCAGTCCGGAGCGCGGGGGCCGGCGACGGCGGCTAACGGAGGCTCCTGAAGGCCGTTATCAAGGAGCGCGCGGGGCGCACCTGGGTCCCGCAGCCCTGGGGTGATCCGCGTGTGGATTCCTGTCCTGTGTTCTTCCGTGACGTGAATCAGGTCTCTAGCAGCAGTAATCTTGACATGGTTCACAATGACGACTCGCGCGGATCGGGCGAGAGAAGGCTGGGCAGTAGAGGCGGTTTCCTCCTAACGTTGCTGCCCGATAAATACCCTGTGCCTTTGATTTGTTCGCTGCAGCTTCTTTCCTTCCAATCTATCCATGCTTCTTGCGACAACTGTCAACTTCATATTAGTTTTATTTTTTCAATGAATCTCATCCAAATGGATCTCAATCAGAATAAAAAGCGACGCGTTAGCCACCATTATTGTTTATACAACAACAGAATTATCAAGATCATATACTCGCGCACGTGAACCAAGACTTCAAAGAGTTTAAGAGTCAAACGACGGCACACGAACACGCAGTCCAACCCTCGAAACGATGATCTACGAGAGCCGTATTAGCCGCGCTAAGACGCGCGAAAACACCGACCCTCAAAGGCCGACCCTCGGATAAGCCACGCCCCCGCGTGAGCGAAACGAATGATGACAACGACAGTAAAGGACCTATCTGTAAACGAGTCAGCAAGATCATATAGAGCTCACTATTCTGTAATCACATGCTGTCCTATATAAAGAAGAGCCAAAAAACGATAGAACACACGACCTAAACGACCAAAACACGAACACACACAAACCAAAATTAAAGCCTTTGTGCGTAACCATGTACGCGCAATTAACTTCCTGATCAAGAGCACACTCGTGATCGAGGTGTCAGATTCTATCCTGAAAAAGAAAACCGACCCATTGTATCTTTCCATTGATATAAATCACTCCTGGCGTAAGGTATTACACCGCTCGAAGTGGTTCGAATCAAGTCTTCTTGAGTCTTCTGTAGATAAGCTATATCGAATACAAAGACACACCACTCCTTCGATTGTTTTTCGTACTGTGCCGATGGTCAGAACGCGGAGAAGAATGCCGCCGTCGCATCCGTGCTTAGCCATGGCGAGCCACCGCCGTCGCCTATGTGCGCGGCCACAGAGAGCCGCCACCATCATCAGCATGCTCGGCCACGGAGAGTCGCCCTCGTCGCCGACGTTCGAGGCCATGGAGAGCCGCCGCCCACGTGCACAACCACGGAGAACCGCTCTGTCGTGTCCATGCTTGGCCACGGCCCGCCTTGGTGCTCGGCCAGGGCCAGCCATGCTTCTCCTCCTTCCACGAAGCTTGATGTTGCCCCGTTGTCACTAATGCCAAGCCTGTGATTCGAGTGCGTGGTTGACTGGCGGTGGGCTAGTGTGGGACTTGAAGCTGGTGACGGTGGATTTGGGTCGAGCAGGCAAGGATTTGTGGAGTTGTGGAGGATTTTTATCAGAGTTGTGCAGTTGGGTGGAGGCTGTGGAGCAATTGAGGAAGAAGCCCCTTTGGAACGGTTCACGGCTGCTCCGGCTCACGGGCACTGTAGCTACAGGGCTAGTGTCGTAAGCTGAGGAAGCTACATATAGCATAAGCTGGCAGACAAAAACTATATCAATCACACAAATTGTCAGCAGTCAGACACTTGATGAGCGATTTGTAACAGCCTAAGCTTAAATATGGTTGATGTTCAGACATATGCTGCGTGAGTTACACTTACACAAAAATCGCTTATGTTTTTGTTTCTGCTTCGTGTAAAAGAATTAATTCAATATTACTGTGCTTTGAGTCTTTAGCTATTTAAATTAGTCTTCTTCCTTTTTGAACTAGCAAATTAAAATTAATTCTTATGATTTAATCACACCACAAACCATGAAAGTTGAGTCTTAATCCATGAGCCTCACATGATTTGTCTGTTAACATCGTTTTGCATTGTATTCCATAAGTTTGTATTAGCTAACCCAGCTCAGTTGGCGCAACGGTTAGCACAACGGCCTCGCCTGAGTTCTCGGCATGCACGACGTGCACGTCGCCCACGATGCGCCTGACGTGCACTACGCGCATCGCGCGGCATGAGCTCGCCCCAGATTCGCTCCAGCCGGCGCCATCCCTTGCTAGAACTTAGGATCTGTCGATAAGTATTGTACATGTATAAATACTACCCATGATCAATACAATAGCAGTTGCGAGTGCATTCTTTCTCTCACTCAATTCTCTCCCTAATTCATGGTAATCAGAGCAGGTTAGAGCTCTGTTCGCCACTGCGTTTCAGCTCACGTTCTCCATTGTTCACTGCTTCCGCTGCCATGGAGAGAAACCAGCTCTACGAGAGTGGTTCTTCGTCTTCCTCCTCCTCATCTACCTCCTCCACTGATGCTAGCGGCACCAGTGATGGCCCGCCGTTTGCTCACAATGTCGTTGTCCCACCTGCAACTATCCAGATGGTCAACATCCGCTCTCACGTTCTGGTGACTTTGGACATGACCACGGACTCCAACTACTCCCAGTGGCGTCGCTTCTTCGACACCGTCTTTGCCAGGTTCGTTCTTCACCGCCACATCGCAGCTCGCACGTCCCGGCGCCGTTGTTCTCCTCAGTGGGTCATGAACAATGCCACGGTGACCAACTGGATCTACACGATCTGCTCAAGCGGCTTGCAGCGCATAGTCATGCAGCCCGACGAGACGTCCTTTGATGTCTGGAGCACCATCGAGGGCCTCTTCCATGTCAATTGAGCCGCACGCACCGTTTGCATGGAAGCTGAGTTTCGGTCACTACTTAAGGGTGACACCTCCATCACCGAGTACTGTAGCCACCCAAGAACGGGGGGCCGGGGGGGGGGGGGGGGGTGGTCCTCGGCACGCACGACGTCCACGGTGCCCGCGACGCGCCTGACTCGCACGACGCGGGCATTGCGTGGCTGGAGCGAGTTTGGGCGAGCTCATGCGCGCGTTTCCTGCCCTGTGTGTTTTTGGCGTATTCTCTTGATCACAAGGGTTATCATTTCTACGATCGTGTGTTGCGTCATGTTATCACTTCCCGACACATGATCTTTGATGAGTACACATTTCCCTTCTCTGCTCAGCAGCTCCGTCCGCCAGACACCGTGTTCTTGCTCTCTGGCTGAGGATACTGCCATTATTTTTCAGCCTGTGCAGGTACACCAAACGCCACTGGATGCACCACCAATCGACGCTTCACCGCGCTGTTCTCCCAGTACTACTTCGACAGCTCCACCAGCTCCCGAGCACGCGTGGCATCCCCACTTGCCTCCTCAGTTGAGCACGGTGATCATCCCCAGGCTCGGTCTCCGTCAACTACGTCACAGCATGGTCGCCATCGCATGATCACCCGCGCCCGCGCTGGCATCTACAAGCCCAGCTCGAAGCTCAACCTTACTGCATCATCGTCAATGATCTCTACTGTGCCATCACCTGTGCATGCAGCTCTGAAGGATCCAAACTGGCTCGCCGCCATGCAATCTGAGTACGATGCTCTCCTGCAGAATGGAACTTGGCGCCTTGTTCCCAAGCCACCAGGTGCTCATGTTATATATCTCTGGTAAATGGGTTTTCAAGCAGAAGTTTAATCCTAATGGCTCCTTCGACAAGTATAAGACGAGATGTGTCGGTGTTCTGACTACCGGCACAGTAAGAAAATACGACCGTGGGGTGGTGTGCCTTTGTATTCGATATGACCTAGTCTACGGGAGACTAAAAAGGTTTTTTTAGTTCGGACCACCTCGAGCGGTGTAATACCCTACGTCTAAAGAGTGGATTATCTTGATAATAGTACAAAGGGTCGGATTCTCTCTTCGCGAGAGGATCCGGTGTGGATCGAGAGTGCTCGAAGCACGTATGAGTGGGGTTGCTCGCGAGAAGGGATGCGAGAGCCCTAGAAACTGTCTGTGTTTCTTCTACTACTCGTTGTTCTGTGTTCGTTAGTTCCTTCGCTCCCCGTGTCCTTCATATATAGGGTGGTCCGGGGTTACAGGATAGTGGGCCCTACGCGATCTTGCCGTTTCGCTGACAGGTGAGCCCTCCACTGTGGTCGCCATCATTCATTTTGCTCATGCGCGGGCGTGGCCCGTCGCGTCACACGCAGCGGCGGGCACTGTAGCGCCTGTCCGGCACTGTAGTGTCAGCCACAGTGCCGTCGAGTCTTGTCCATTGTCTGCTGCCGCTTCTACTGGAGTGTCGTCGTGGTGAAACTCATCCCATCCCATCGGGACAGTTGGCAGTTGGCCGCTGGAGTAAATACGTCATAATGCCGTACCTATCTCGCAGGGGTCGGTCTCTCCGGAGGTCGGTCTTCAAAGGTCGGCATCTCCGTGTGTCGATGCGGCTTTCGTAGATCGCCTTGGAGGTCGGGCAGCGCGCTCGAACGCTGCCGTTCGACCCCTAACTTGAGATCTTACGCGTACGAGTACGGGCCGTCAAGTACCCGAGGTACATGATCTCGACAGTAGCCTCTGAGCCTAGCGCCGTTTGCGGCCTCTGATCGAGGCGGCGCTGGGCTAGTCGTTCCTGAGGTCTGTTCTAATCCTACGGGTGCGTGCGAGCGCGCCTGTAGGGCGTAGCCCCCGAGCTCTCAAGCGATCCGAAGGGTCGGTCGTGGGCTGAAGCGTTGTGCGGTCCATCGTTCGTCGATGGTTGATCCTGCGGGGGCGCGCGAGCCTGCCCGTAGGGCGTAGCCCCCGAGCCCTCGAGCGATCCGAAGGGTCGGTCGTGGGCTGAAGCGTTGTGCGGACCGTCGCTCGTTGACGGTTGACCGCAAGGATGCGCTCGAGCGCGCTATGTGGGCCCAGCCCTCGAGCCCGGAGGCGATCTGGGGGGCTAGTTGTGGGCTTTATTGCCACGTGTTGTACCGACTGCCGAGGTCGGGTCGAGGTAGCTCTCGGTCTTTTGTTTGGTAAGACGCCTAGATCGGACCGGTTCGATGCGATCCTTGCCCATGATTAGCGTCGCGCCTAGGCCGAAGGCTATGATCAGCGCCCGATCGTTCGAGTTGGCCAAGTGGCCTCGGCTGTCGATCGTAGGGAGTTTCGTTTGCGTGCACGTGTCGTTTCCACCGTCGGGGCCGGACCGAGGTCGTTCTCGGTCTTTCGTTCGGCAAGACGCTTAGGTCGGGCCGGTTCGATGCGGTCCTGTCCATGATCATCATCGCGCCTAGGCCTGCGGCCATGATCAGCACCCGAACATGTGAATCAGCTACGTGGCCTCGGCTTGTCGATTAGCCGATAGTGGGGAGCTTCGTTCGCATGCTTCCCCTTATTCGAACGCACCTGATGGTCACAGGAATCGGACGGCCTCCGCCTCCTCGTGGAGGGCGATCGGACTATTTGTGAATTTCAATCGCCGGCCGATCCGGGCGGTTAGTTTGAATTCGAATGGACGGCATTGGGGACGCGGCGGTTCGCGCGCCCGCGTCATGTCGCCTGCTAGTCGTACTCTGGCAGCCGTCTTGTCGGAGTAACGTAGGCGCCCTGGCCGCGGCGGAGGCAGCGAGGTGTGGCCTGGGCCCGCTCGTCAGTGGGTCAGGTGCGAACGGCTATGGTGCGCATCGGGGCGCAAACCCACGATCACGCAGTTACTCCCACGATCGATCGTGGGCGGCGCGGTAACTGCGCGGGCCGTTTAAAAAGAGAGGTACGGTAACTTCGCGTTTTCACCCAGCCTCCTTGCTTCGTCTCGAGCCTTCTGTTGCGTGCGAGAGCTCGTTAGCTCCTCCCTTCGCCTTAGCGTCGTTAGGTTCGGCGATCGCCGTCGTTTCCGTCCGTGTTCTCTTCGCGCTCGTCGTCGCCATCTTCACGATCCGAGTGAGAGCCTTCGACTGTTGACGACACCCTACTCGTGAGGCAGAGCGTCATCGGGATGATCCCGCCGAAGGAGTCGGCTGGTTGGGTGGTCGGCTTCGGCCATGTCGCACCCGCGCTGTCGCCAGGGAAGATCGTCAGCTTCCTGGCCTACCACGAGCGTAGACTGAGGCTGCCGATCTCGAGCTTCTTTCGGGGCGTCCTCAACTAGTACAGCGCTCGGCTGCACCAGCTTGCGTCGAACGAGGTCCTCCACGCCTCCATCTTCGCGACGCTCTACGAGGCGTACCTAAGCATCCGGCCCAGTCTTCTGCTATGGAGGTATTTCTTCCTCGCCAGTCTCCAGACGTCAAAGGAGACCGGGGTCGGGAAATGCTTCTGCGGCGTTAGCATCATGCTCCGGATCAGAGAGTTACAGGAGTACATCGAGGTCGAATTGAAGACCTCATTGAAGGGCTGGAGGAAGTCCTGGTTCTACATCAACAACGCCGACCCCCAGCTCTCGCCCTTCGAGGACTTGGTGCCTGAAGTGACGGGGTGGTGGAAGTCGAAGCTCTCGGCGGTCGAGGTTGAGTCGATTCGGTCGCACCTGGAGGCGATCCGGCGCCTTCAGGAGCAGGGGCTGACCGAGACGATGGTCTTCGATGTTGCTATGCGACTTCGGATTATGCTGCTGCGCCGCTGAGTGCACAGCATCGGAGAGTACGAAGGGCCGTACGACGAGACCAGCGAGGTGCGCGGCTGGCCTCTCTCCGACAAAGGCGTCCGAGCTCGGACCTCGACGGTCTTCAAAGACATCGAGGGCAGCCTCAACCGAGGGCCCCGTCCTCTCGATAGGGATCACCACCAGCTGGTAAGTGTGGATTTTTTGCGTCGTAGTAGTCATCGTCGCGTGGAGTTCACCGCTGGCACCTTTCAGGGTCCGCTGGTGGCCGCTGCTGCGACCGAGGCCGCGACCAGCTCTGCCGCAGCGAAGAGCTGAGTCCAGTTCCGCGGTGGTGTCGAGGCCGAGGAGGACCGGCAGGAAGCGGAGGGTGAAGCCTGGGTTCCTGGACTACTTGTCTAGCGGTGCGGGACCCGCGGCTCCGGTCGCGAAGCCAGCGGCGAGGTCATCCCACGCCCTGAGGATCGAGGGCAACTCGACGGCGGGCTAGCACGTGGCCACTTTGGCGGAGGCGGCCGCAGCTACAGCCGCTGAAGAGTCCGACCCCTTCGAGGGTCTTAGCTCCTCATCCGACGAGGAGCGGCAGGAGCAGGGGTTGACGGCGAAGAGGGCGAGGGTCGACCCCTTAGAGGCGATGACCGTCAGCTCTGGGAGCCCAGTCGACTCCCCACCTCGCCGAGAGCCCAGGCATCGGCTATCCCCTCCTCGCCGGGGAGCTGACCCCCGCGACGCCCGATCGTCCGGATTCGTCGGTGATCGGCAAGGTGAGCCTTCTGTGGCTCCATTTTGCTTTTTGTTTCTTGATTAACCGAGTTCCTTCGTAATTAGGGCCCCGACGTCGGCGGGGGCCCCACGAGAGGCC
>BCLH01001956.1:46168-62124 GCA_001602315.1 Zoysia pacifica
GCCGCCGAGGATATCGCACTTCCAGCCCCCGAGGTCCGGGATGGGACTGAGGAGAAGGCGGCTGAGGAGAAGACGGGTTCCTCCCCTGCTCTCGACGCTGGAGATGCCGAGGGGACGGAGGTACCGACGCCGTTATCGACGACAGCACCGTCCGAGGGTGCGGTGGCCCCTGCGTCCTCCGCTGTGCCGGCCATGGGGCGCGGCTTGAGCGAGGCGGCTCTCGGCAAGAGGT
Organism: Zoysia pacifica; assembly: GCA_001602315.1. NCBI lineage: Eukaryota > Viridiplantae > Streptophyta > Magnoliopsida > Poales > Poaceae > Zoysia > Zoysia pacifica. The sequence goes on from BCLH01001956.1 coordinate 46,401, forward strand.
CGGAGATCGTCGGGACGTCGGGTTCCGTGGCTCCGGCTAGCGATGTCGAGGCCCCGGGCGGGACGCAAGAGCCAACGGTGCCAACCGCTGCCTGGACGATCCTCGGGAGAGGGCATCTCCCGCTCGAAGGGGCGGCCGACGGCTTCGCTACCTCATGCACCGGGTGGGCGGCGCCCAAGCGCTCAACATGAGGCTGGCCGCCGGCCTCTGTCAGCTGCTGGGGGTCGCCGAGGAGGTCGGCGCCACATTTGATGAGGCGCACTTAATCGAGTGCCGTGTGAGTTTTCGGACTCAGCATCTTTCGTTTCTGATTTCCTAATCCTTGGGCTGACAGTCCTTTCGCAGGACAACCTCCACGCGGCCCTAGGTCGGCCCCTGCGTGGATTCGCTGCCCAGTCCGAGGTCAACGCTTTGCGGAAGGAGCCGGCGAAGGCTCTGGCCGAGTCGGGGGAGACGGCGACCGACCTACAGTCCCAGCTCCTCGCTGCCCGAGAGTCGGCCCGCGTCGCCCTTGAGGAGGCGAACAAGGTGCGCGCGGAGGCAGCGGCGTCCGATGCCCGAGCTAGCCGGGTCGCGGCGGCCCTCGAGAAGGCCACCCGCACAGTCCTCGGTAAGTTGTGTCGTACTCGTTCGACCTTAGGATCAGATTTTAACTTGCGGTGTTGCAGGGCTTCGTCGTCAAGCCGCCGAGCACGACACAAAGATGCGGTGCCTTGGGCTCTTTCATCAGCACGCTGAGGGGGCCCGCTTGACCTTGGAGCAGACGCTCCGCTTCGTCAAGGAGGAGCGTGACCGTGCCTTCGAGCAGGTCGACCTCCTGAAGTCGGAGCGGGTCGTGCTGCAGTTCGAGGTCTAGTAGGCGGCGACGGAGCTCGGGCGGACGCGTCAGGAGGCCGTTGGAGTCCAGGAGGAGCTCTTGGCGGCCCAAGTCCGAAACGAGCGGCTCCGAAAGAGCCTCGACCGGGCGGGGCAGGCCGTCGAGGCTGGCGAAAAGGAATGAGACGGTAAGAGCGAACCCCCTTTGACTTGGTTCCGTCTCTCGAGATTGTTTTTTTATGGTCCTGAGTGCAGGATTGGCGGGCAAGGTTCAAACCTTGAGGTCGGCGGGCTTGAACCTCTTGAAGAAGTTGTACTCTGGTGTGCTAGAGGATTCCATCCCGACGGGGGTCCTCACGCACGCCCCGCATCAGCTTCCGGGGGTCGTCTCCGACGTCGTCATGAGGGCGTGGGAGGATGGGTCTGCGACAGCCCTGGCCCTGGCCCGCTCCCATTACCCGGACACGAACTTCGGCAGGGTCGTCGAGGGCTTCGCATTCGGCTACTCGGACGAGTAGCTGGATGCAATCTCGGTGGAGATGCAGGAGCCTGGGACGAAGGCCGTCGCCGACTTCAGAACAGAGGACTTCTTGCTCGAGCGTTTCGGCGCGTTCCCCTATGTATAGATTTAAGTTTGTAAAAAGCGTCGTGTAATAAAAGATATCGATTGAAAAATCATTATTGCACGACTAAATTCGAGTTTCCGACCCCTCTTCGCTAGTTGCGACTGTTTTTCGCTCTCCTCTGGGCATCAATCAAACGAACGGGTCGAGTATAGCTCGTAGGGTCGGGTGTCGGGCCCGATATAGCCGTAGAGCGTCATCGGCTCTCGATCGTAGATAGTTTAGCCGCGGGAGGCTTCGAACAAAAAATGCGCGTGAAATTCGTGTTTGGGGATCACACGCGAGCTCGGTGCGGGTCGAGGATCAGACCTCGAGGAAACAAAAAGGGGACCCGACCCCAAACAAAATAAAACGCGGATTCAAGTTTCCGACCCCTTTCGCTGCTTGCGGCTGCTTTTTCGCGCCCCGTTGAGCGTCAAGCACATGAACGGGTCGAGTATAGCTCGTAGAGTCAGGTGTCGGGCCCGATACAGCCGTAGAGCGTCATCGGCTCGCGATCGTGGATAGTGTAGCCGCGAAGAGACTTCGAACGAAAAGCGCGTGAGGGTTATCACTCTGGGTTCGCTCGCGAACTCGACGCGGGCCGAGGATCCGACCCCGAAGAAACGAAAACGAAGCGGAAAAACCGAGATGACATAAAGGGTTAACGGGGAGCGGTGCCCTGGTATAAAAAATCAAAAAACGATAAGCGAGGTCGAACGTTTTGACGCTCGAGAGGGTGAAGGTAAGTAGCCCTCGGTGTGAGGTGTGGCCGAGACGGCCACGGCTCGCAGCCCAAAAAGATTAACAAGAGTAAGTTGTAAGTACTTAGCTGTTTTTATTAGGTGTAGAACTTTCGGAGATTCTCGATGTTCCACGTGTTCTCGAGTTCTCGGTCGTCCTAGGTCGCTAACTTATAAGCGCTGGGCCTCAAGACGCGCTTGATTTCAAAGAGTCCCTCCTAAAGGGGCGACAGCTTGTGCTGGTCGGCTTTTGTTTGCACTTTTCTCAGCATCAGATCTCCTACGTTCAGCGCCCGACCTTTGACGCGCCGAGCGTGCAGCCGTCATAGCCTTTGCTGGTACTTGACAGAGCGTAGGAGGGCGACTTCGCGCGCTTCTTGCAGCTAGTCGAGATTGTCTTGCAGTGTGACCCGCGACCTTTCCTCGTCGTAAGCTCGGACTCGTGGAGAGTTGTAGTCGAGGTCGGTCGGCAGCATCGCTTCTACTCCGAACGTCACGAAGAACGGTGTGAACCTGGTGGTTCTGTTGGGAGTCGTTCGTAGACCCCAGAGGACTGATGAGAGTTCGCTCACTCATCGTCCGACTGCCTGCTTAACGGAGTCGTAAATCTGTGGTTTCAGCCTTTGGAGTATCATCCCGTTGGCCCGTTCGACCTACCGATTCGTCCTTGGGTGCGCCACAGAGGCGAAGTCCAGGCGAATGTGATACTCGTCGTAAAATTCCCAGAATTGCCGACCGGTGAATTACGCATCGTTGTCGGTGATAATGGAGTTCGAAACCTCGAACCGACAGATGATGTTGCGGATAAACCCGACTGCTCGGGTTGAAGTGATCTTGGGCACCGGCTCAGCCTCGATCCACTTGGTGAACTTGTCGACGGCGATGAAAAGATAGGTGAAGCCGTCGAGTGTCCTTTTGAACGGTCCGAGGATGTTGAGTCTCTAGACAGCAAAGAGCCAGTCGATCGGAATCGTCTAGAGCTCCTAGGCCGGCAGGTGCGTCTGTCGGGCGTAGAACTGACAATTTTGGCAGGCTCGGACGAGCTTTTCGGCGTCGGCCATTGCCGTCGGCCAGTAGAAACCTTGGCGGAAGGCCTTGCCGACGAGGGTTCTAGGTCCGACAGAGTGACCGCAGATGCTCGAGTGGATATTGTCGAGTAGGTGCAACCCCTCCTCCTGAGGGATGCAACGCTGCAGTATACCACTCGTGTTTCGTATGTAGAACTCGCCGTCCGAGATGACGTAGGCCTTGGCCTGCCGCGCGACCTTCCTGGCTTCGTTGACGTCAGCTGGAAGAGCACCGTCTTGAAGGTGAGCGAAAATATTGCGGGACCAATCGAGGGCGAGGGCCATGACCTCTGCCTTCGGGCCTGGGGTCGGCTAACTGCTCGTGCTCTCGGTGGGCGGATCCTTGACGCTCTAGATGGAGGGTTTAGTGAGGACTTCGAGGAAAACGCCGTCGGGACCGGTTCACGCTCTGAGCCCAACTTGGCGAGGGCGTCGGCGGCCTCGTTGTCCCGACGTAGAACGTGATGGAGTTCGAGCCCATCGAACTTGTCTTTGAGTTTACGAACCTCTTGACAGTAGGCCTCCATCTTTGGATCTCGGCAGCTGGAGGTCTTCATGACCTGACTGATGATTAGCTCAGAATCACCCTTAACGTACAGACGCTGAACGCCTAGGGTGATGGCCATTCGCAGGCCGTGGAGGAGCGCCTCGTACTCGGCCGTGTTGTTGAAGGCGCGAAACTGCAGCTGCAGCACGTAGCGGCACTTGTCTCCCCTCAGGGAGAACAGGACTACCCCAGCCCCCGTGCCCTTGAGCATGCAGGACCCGTCAAAGTACATCGTCCAGTACTCGACGCTGCCTGGGGCCAGCGGTTCCTGAGCCTCGGTCCACTCGGCGACGAAGTCGGTCAAGGTCTGAGACTTGATAGCCTGTCGAGGGACGAAGGCGACATCGAGCCCCATGAGCTCCGCGGCCCACGTGGCTATGCGCCCGACCTTGTCTTTGCCGCTGACGATCTCCCTGAGTGGGAAGCCGGTGACCACCTGGACGGGGTGGCTCGTGAAGTAATGCCGTAACTTGCGGCTCGTGATGAGGATGTCATAGATCAGCTTTCTCACCTGGGTGTACCGAGTTTTGGCATCGGCCAGCACCTCGCTGATGAAGCAGACATGTCGCTGGACAGATAGAGCCCGACCCTCTTCGCTCTGTTCGGCGACGAGGACGGTGCTGACGACTTTCGAAGTCACCGTAATATAAAGGAGGAGGGTCTCCCTCGGAGTCGGGGACGTAAGGATCGGCGGCGATGAGAGCAAGGTCTTGAGCCGATCGAAGGCTTCCTGGGCCTCGGTCGTCCAGGTGAACCGCTCCGCTTTTCGTAGCAGTCGATAAAAAGGCATCGCCTTTTCGCTGAGCCTTGAGATGAAGCGGCTGAGGGCTACCAGGCATCCGGTCAACCCCTGGACGCCCTTGACGTTGTTGATGGGTCTGAGGTTGAGGATGGCGAAGATCTTCTCAGGGTTCGCTTCAATCCCCCGTTCAGAGATAACGAAGCCAAGCAGTTTGCCCGGAGGCACCTCGAAAACGCACTTTTCGAGGTTCAGCTTGATTCGATAGCGTCGGAGGTTCGCGAATGTTTCCTCCAGATCTTAGACGAGGTCGGAGGCCTGTTGAGTCTTGATGACGATGTCGTCGACGTAGACCTCCAGATTTCGACCCAGCTGGTCGTAGAAACACTTCTACATGCAGCGCTGGTACGTGACGCCTGCATTCTTGAGCTCGAATGGCATCATGATATAGCAAAAGGATCCGAAGAGCGTGATGAAAGACGTGGCCGACCGGTCGGACTCGCGCATGGAAATCTGGTGATATCCAGAATACGCATTGAGGAAGTTGAGGGTTTTGCACCCGGTGGTGGAGTCCACCACTTGATCGATGTGCGGGAGAGCGAAGGAGTCCTTCGGACAGGCCTTGTTGAGACTCGTGTAGTCAACACATATCCTCTATTACCCAGTCTTCTTTTTCACCATTACAGGGTTGGCTAGCCACTCGGGGTGGGAGACCTCTTGAATAAACTTGGCGTCTAGGAGCTTCGTCAATTCTTCCTCGATGGCCCGGCGCTTCTCGTTGTCGAAACATCGGAGTCGTTGCTTGACGGGCTGAGAGCCCGCGATGATGTCAAGTGAGTGCTCGGCGACTTCTCTCGGGATGCCGGGTATGTTTGAGGGTGCCCAGGCGAAGACGTTTCGATTCCAGATGAGGAAATCGACGAGCGCGCTTTCCTATTCGCATGAGAGCACTGTTTCGACTTTGACCTTCTTGGAAGAGTCGGCGGGGTCAAGAGCCACTTCCTTGGAGTCATCGACAGGCTTGAAGGAGGTTGAAGATGTGGCCTTGGAGTCGAGCGTCGAGGCCGACCCCTGGGCCCTGCGGATCTCGTCCAGCTGGGCCGAGCCAGATCGGGCAGCGGCCAGCTCGAAGCTTTCCTGTTCGCACGCTAGAGCGTGTTGGAAGCGCACGAGGCCATGATGACGCCCTTCGGCCCGGGCATCTTCAGCTTCAGGTAGACGTAGTTGAGGATGGACATGAACTTCGCGTAGCATGGCCGGCCCAGGATGGCGTGGTAGACGCTGGTGAAGTTGGCCACCTCGAAGGTGAGCAACTCGGTCCAAAAATTGCTCTGGTCACTGAATGTGACTGGGAGCGTGATCTGCCCGAGGGGCGTTGCATAGCTCTCGGGGACTACTCCGTGAAACGGAGCGTGGCTTGGGTGAAGGTCGGCCTCCATCAGCTTCATCGCCCTGAAGGCGTCGGCAAAGAGGATGTTGAGGGCGCTTCCTCTATTCATGAACACCTTTGATAGGCGTACAGAGCCGACGATGGGGTCGAGCACCAGCGGGAGGCGCTCGGGTTGTGGGACATGATCCGGGTGGTCGATCTGATCGAAGGTGATCGAAGCCTCGGACCACTTGAGGTAGAGGGGGACCACAGGGTTGGCTGCGTTGACCTCCTGCCAGGTCCTCTTTTGTCGGCCACGGGACTCGCAGTAGGCCGCGGGGCCGCCAAAGATTATAAGACAGTCTTCCGGCTCGGGGAAGGCTGCGCCGACGTCGTCCTCGACCCTCTTGGCTTGGGGGTCGACCTTGGCCGTCGAGAAGTCGGGTTGAAATCTGCTCCTGAAGAACCTCCTCGCCAAGTGGCAATTCCGGAAGGTGTGCTTGACCGGCACGGAGTGGTTGGGGCAGAGCCTGTCAAGCATCTTCTCGAAGTGGCCATCGTAATTGACCGGCTTCTTGGTCGGGGGTCAGGCTGACCGGTCGGCAGCGGCCTTGAAGTCATCATCGTGGCGCCGACCCTTCCCCTTCTTGCGGCTCAAACTGCAGCCGTCTCGCTTGTTGCGGCGGTCGGCATGCCGGTCGAGGGGTCGGTCGCCCCGATGGTTGGTCCCAGACCTTTTGTCCTTCGCTCGACTTCAGTCGAAGTTGGACTGTACGGCCTCCTCTCCGGTGGCGAAGGTCGTGGCAATGTCGAGGAGGTCTCGGGCCATCCGAGGGTTCCTCCGACCCAGCTTGTGGACGAGCGCCTTGGACGTCGTGCCGCAAGTGAAGGCGTTGATGACGTCGGTATTGCTGACGTCAAGGAGCTCGTTGCGCTTTCGCGAAAAGTGCTGAATGTAGTCCCGGAGCGACTTGCCGGGCTTCTGCTTACAATTCTTAAGGTCCCCGGAGTTACCTGGGCGCGTGTAAGTACCTTGAAAGTTGCCGGCGACGATTCAGCGTAGGTCGCTCTAGTCTTGGATGTAGCCCTCGGGGAGGTGCTCGAGCCATCCTTGGGCCGAGTCGGTGACGAAGAGCGGCAGGTACTGAATGGCGAACAGGTCGTCCGCTCCTCCGGTCCTGCAGGCGAGGCGGTAGTCCTCGAGCCAGTGGACAGGGTTTGTCTCCCCGTTGTAGCGGCTGATGGTGGTCGGGGCGCAAAATCTTTGTGGAAATTTCGCGTGTCGAATGAGCTATCCGAACGCTCTGGGTCCGACCCCGTCAGGGCTTGGACTCCTGGAGTTGGAGCCGTGTCGGTAGTAGCAGTCGAGGGAGCGCCTTCGCCGGGATTCGGCGCGGGGCTCGCTCCTCGCCTGCCGTCGGGCGTCGATGGTGCCGCGGGCGTCGCGGTTGGGGCCAAGTCGCGGGAGGACCGACCCCATGTGGTGTCGAGGGTTTCGTTCCTCAACTCGGCTGTCGTACACTGAGCTTCGCCGATCTTGGGATCGGCGGTTGCTTCTCGTCTCCGACTGCTGGGGCCGGAGGGACGCTTCTGGTTGTTAAAGCGCGCTGTCGAGGTAGAAGCGTACGCGGTCGTACACTTCCCTCAGCGCTGGGTCCTCGGGAGCAGTGGTCTCGTCGAGGACGCACGCTGCTGCCGCAAGTTTCTCGAGCGGGGTGTTGAAAGTCGGCGGCCCTCTAGCTACGAGCTGCTGGTAGGTGGACCGTCCTCGGGCTCGAGCTGCGTCGCTGGGACCGACTGCAGCCTTGCCTTGAGGCTCGGGGCTGCTAGTCCGTCCCGAGGGCAGCCAGACCTGGCCGACGGTGTCCACCGCGGGACGCGGGGACAGGTTGGCGCCTGACGTATTGCCGTGAGTCGCCGGTTCCGCGCCCTTAGAGGCGTGAAGAGTGAAGCACTCCCTCGACGGGTCGTGCCCCAGAATGAGATGGCTCCGCTGGCACTGAGTAGGACACCTCTTGCGCGAAGCCTGAAGGTGCAGCTCGCCGCCTTCGTTGGCGACGAAGTTCAAGCTTTCGAAGTGAAAGGTCTGCCCAGAGGCGAAAGTGAGGACTCGCCACGACCGGCCATCTCCGATGACAGCGACCGTGAAGCCTTCGAAGCGAAGGTGGGAGACCGAAGTGTCTCCCACGACGGCAAAATAGGAAGCCATAAAAAAGCCAAAGCGAGAGCACGCCAAAATAATCACCTACCTGACGCGCCAACTGTCGGTGTTTTGACCACCAGCACAGTACAAAAATATGATCACAGGGGTGGTGTGCCTTCGTATTCGATATGGCCTAGTCTACAAGAGACTCAAGAAGGTTTTTTACCTGGTTCGGACAATCTCGAGCGGTGTAATACCCTATGTCCAGAGAGTGAATTATCTCGATGATAATAGTACAAAGGGTCGGATTCTCTCTTCGCGAGAGGATCCGGTGTGGATCGAGAGTGCTCGGAGCACGTATGAGTGGTGTTGCTCGCGAGAAGGGATGCGAGAGCCCTGGAAACTGGCTTTGTTTCTTCTACTACTCGTTGTTCTGTGTTCGTTGGTTCCTTCGCTCCCCGGGTCATCCTTATATAGGGCGGTCTGGGGTTACAGGATGGTGGGCCCTATGTAATTTTGCCGTCTCGTTGACAGGTGGGCCTTCCACTGTTGTCGCCATCATTCATTTTGCCCATGCGCGAGCGTGGCCCGTCGCGTCGAACGCAGCGGCGGGCACTGTAGCGCTTGTCCGGCACTATTGTGTCAGCCACAGTGCCGTCGAATCTTGTCCATCGTCTGCTGCCGCTTCTACTGAAGTGTCGTCGTGGTGAAACTCGTCCTGTCCCGTTGAGGCAGTTGGCAGTTAGCTGCCGGAGTAAATACGTCGTAATGCCATACTTACCTCTCAGGGGTCGGTCTTTCCGAGAGTCGGTCTTCAGAGGTCGACGTCTCCGTGTGTGTCGATGCGGCTTTCGTAGATCGCCTTGGAGGTCGGACAGCGCGCCTGAACGCTGCCGTCCGATCCCTAACTTGGGGTCTTACGTACGAGTACAGACCGTCAAGTACTCGAGGTACATGATCCCGACAAGATGGGTTGTCCACGATTTCAGTCAGTGTTCAGGTATTGATTTCGGAGAGACCTTTACTCCCGTTGTTAAGCTTGCTACGATCCAAACCATGCTCACCCTGATTGCCTCCAAGAATTGGCCAGTGAAGCAACTTGATGTCTCCAATGCATTTCTCCATGGGCATCTTCAGGAGTATGTAATCTGCCAGCAGCCTACCGGTTTCATCGTCCCTGCGCAGCCTGATGCAGTGTGTCTCCTATCGAAGTATCTCTATGGACTCAAACAGGCGCCACGAGCTTGGTTCACCAGATTTGCTGCATTCTTGATCACAACTGGTTTCTCTGCCACCAGATCAGATTCTTCTTTGTTTGTTCTTCGGCATGGGAATGATATGGCCTACCTGTTGTTGTATGTGGACGATATGATTCTTAGTGCTTCTTCTAACACCTTCTAGATCTTATCATCAGTCGGCTTCGTTCTGAATTTGCCATCAAAGATATGGGGCTGATTCGCTTCTTCTTTAGTGTCAATATTTCCAGGTCTTCCGCTGGCTTCTATCTCAGTCAGTCCAGCTATGCAGAGGATCTTTTGGAGCGGGCTGGCATGTCAAATTGCAAGCCTGCTGCAACTCCGATTGATACAAAGGCTAAACTTTTAGGAAATGACGGTCCCAAGCCTGCTGATGCCAGTCACTATCGCAGTCTTACAGGAGCTTTACAGTACCTCATTTGTCACTCGACAGGACATCGCTTATGCTGTGCATCAAGCCTGCCTGCATATGCATGATCCGAGCGAGTGTCACATGACTTTGGTGAAACGGATTCTGCGATATGTCCGCGGCACTATCACTCGGCTTGCATCTTCATCCGGTTTCTTCAACAGCAATCAGGGCTTATTCTGACGCCGATTGGGTAGAATGTCCGGATACTCGGCGATCAACATCAGGCTATTCTGTTTATCTCAGTAATTCACTGGTTTCCTGGTCATCCAAGCGCCAAGCAACAGTCTCACGTTCCAGTGCTGAAGCAGAGTACCGCGCTCTAGCAAATGCCGCAGCTGAATGCATTTGGTTGCGTCAATTACTTGGAGAGCTTCACTGCCCGATCAGCAAGGTAACTGTGGCCTATTGTGATAATATTTCCTCAGTATACATGGCATCCAATCCAGTTCATCACCGCCAGACGAAACACATCGAGTTGGATATTCATTTTGTTCGCGAGCATGTCGCTCTCGGTGACTTGCGCGTTCTGCATGTGCCTAGCTCTCAGCAATTCGCGGACATCATGAACGAAAGGATTGCCCACTTCCTTGTTTGAAGACTTCAGGTCCAGCCTCAACGTTGGTACTGCCCAAGATGAGACTTCGGGTGGTGTTAGCTGACCCAGCTCAGTTGGCGCAATGGCTGCCACAATGGGCCTTGCATGAGTCCTCGGCACGCACGACGTCCACGGCGCTTGCGACGTGCCTGATGCGCACTACGCACGCATCGCGCGGCATGAGCTCGCCCCAGACTCGCTCCAGCCGGCGCCATCCCTTGCTAGAACTTAGGATCTATTGATAAATGTTGTACGTGTATAAATACTACCATGATCAATACAATAGCATTTGCGAGTGCATTCTTTCTCTCACTCAATTCTCTCCCTCGTTCAGTTTGGATTGGGTCCATTAGAAAAACCGAAACTAATTAGAAGTTGACAAGTATCGGGAGGAGGCATGGGAGGAGAGATTAGGAGCGAAGCCACATCCGATTAATTCCTCGCACTCCCCTCGGTCAATCTCATTTCCTATAGCTTCGTTGAGTTTGGTTGCCGCTCTGTCTTCTTGGTCTAGCCCAACATGCCAGCAACCAATCAGACCCTATGTATTCCTATCTATTCCATGGTGAGCTCAAACATCAGCGAGTTGTTGCCGTGGTTTCATCGTCAAATTTTCTGTGTTCTTGTTTTCTATTTTTTCTACCATGAGTTTGTGCATGTCCGCAGCAAGGAGAGCTCCTCGTCCCGTTCCAAGGCGACTTCTCGCCTTCCGACAAACCTTTAGCCATCGAGTTGTTCTGAATGGTGTCAAGATTAGGATGAAACTCATTCTTGTTCATGATTTACAGTACCCCCGTGGTGTTAAATGACACTGGTTATGGATTGAGCGCAGCTTCAATCTGACCATGGTTGGCCAAGGCTCTTCAAAACGCAACTGAAATTCCATTATCAGGTCTTCATTTTGAAATTGTTGTATTAGAAGGATAGTCTAAATTTGAACCAACCCGATCAATTTCAGTTTGAACTAGTTGGTGAAACAAGTTTAGAAAGGAGGAAGTAGTAAACTCTTGTATGCAAATTTTAGAGTAAATTACTATAACCCCGTCTCAGTATTTTTCTGAATCTCTATCACTAATCACATATAGTTTCATCAAAAAGTTAAGTAGTGATTAGGAAAGCAAGTAAGACCACTGGAATGGAGAAAATTTTCTTCTTTTTCTATATTCTTATGTGAAAATTAAACTTATTCCTATAAATTATTATGCGGTTTCTGTGCAATCCTGTGATCTAAAGAACTCTAAATAAATAAAGAGAATCTGAAAGATGAAAGACTGGACAACAGTTCACAAGCACGGTTTACAAAGCCACCCAAAACGGACCGATTTTCACAGTTTTTGGTCAAACTAGTCCGGTTCAGTTTGAGTGGACAACCGGTTTTTAGTTTAAAAATTAAAAATTGAAAACCGATCAAACCGAACAAAAACCCGTGAAACTTGTAGAAAACCAATCAAACCAATTTGGATTCAAAATTCAAAAAATTGAAACCGAAAAAATCAGTCGACAAACCGAGCGGTTTTAATTTTAAATTCTGATTTTTTTTCAATTATTCTAGTTTCTACAGTTTATTGTAGCAATTTCTAATTTTTTCGATTTTCAACCAAATCGAGCCGGCCGGCTCCCATGGCTGGTTGGGCTCCTCAAACCCTGTGAGTAGTAGCGACACTTGGGTTGGCCCATGGTGTGTACGCCCGGAGTGAGGGATTTGCATTCAGGATGCGCACTGCCGAAATGCCAAAACTCGACAGTGCGCCCTTTCTAAATAACATGTCCGTGTTGTTGGGTTGTTTAAACCTAATGCCTGCAATACCACATGCTATGGAACCGGCCCAAGCACCTCTGAGAGATTGAAAACTTAGAACTGCTTTTTCATACAATCATAACATTGTTTTTAAAAGATTTTTAACTATCATATTATCAAGATTTAATACAACAAAATAAGATTATAATAATATATTTGATTTTATCAAAAACAGCCTGACCTACCTGTCCATCCATCGGCCCATGTCGTACCAACCCAGAGGTCATTGCACTCGGCTCTAGAAAACATCCATTGGATGGCTGGATTGTGTCGGCCCATGATATGAATAGCCCAATGGGCCAAAGTAGCCTATTGAGGATGTGAAGCCCATGTAACATGAAAAAATTCAAAACAAAATTAAAAAAATTTGGAAAATGGCCAAAGAAAACTACTATTAATTAAACTTTAAAAAGTGTCAAAGAAATAGAAACTGACAAGGAAATTTTAAAAAGCTCACACTCTATACTAAAATAAGTTTACATTTGAGTTTGATCAAATATAACTTTGAGTAATGATTTCTATCTATTTTATAAATTTTAAAACACTTATACTTTTAAATTTATCATAAGAAATATTTTATATTATTAAAAGTTGATTAAATTTATAGAAATCTTTTCAAACTAAACAATGTGTATTTTGCCAGCTATATATTACCTAAAAGGTACCATGTAAACTTGTGTTAAACTGTGCTGCGATTCGAGTTGTGCCGTTGTCACACCCCAAAATTCATTCTAATTAAAACTCAAAAATTTAATTTGTCACTAACGAAAATGCTAACATTTTTGTCTCTCTCTTTCCCTCCTTTTTCAAAATAGAAAAATTTATTTTGTAATTCGAACTGAATCAATTGGAGATTTCATAAAATATTAAAATTTGACCGTGTGAAAGTGATTGCCTTTTTCTTTTTCGTCCTTGCCGTTCGTTTTTTCGTGTACCATCTAAATTTTGAACCCATCCAATCCCTTGAATTTTATATCCTTCCAGTTCATTTGAATTCTATTTGACCTCCTTCAAATATATTCACTCTTTTAAGCTAGCTATCTGCTCTTCGGATTTTATAGAACAAAATCGAAATCGAATTCGGAGATGAGCCCAAAAGAAAAGTTGTTCATCCAAAAATATTCTATCACCTCACAAAATCTCAAACCCATCCGAGCTCTGAGAGTTTGATTTTCAATCAAAACAGACAATAATTGATAAATAATCCGTTCTTTTCCGCAGACAACCTCTCTTAACAGTTAACCATCTTCAAAATTCCTTAGCCTTCCGACTCTTTTGAAACACGCCATCCGGATAATTTATGCTATAGAACACTTGCTATAGATCAATCCCGCGAATTTTTAACCTAATTCGAGTTCGGTTGCTCTTCCCTTTCTATTCTCAAAATGTTTGAGTGACAATCGAGTTGACTTACTCGTGGGCCCTACCTGTCATCCACCTAAACTTTCTTTCTTCCTCCTCAATCTTCTTCTCTCTCTCTCCAGGTTCCTTCTCCCCGAAGCAACACGTTCCTTCTCCCCAACCTTGGCTATAAAAGAACGGCCACCTCCTTCTCTCTGCTTCATCTCCGATCTTCCTCACACGAACCGAGCCCCAAATCATTTTCCCCATTCCTCTTCACCGTGCACCTGCCCTGGTCGCCGGCATTTCACTGCCCCTCTTCCCTGTGCCTTCCTATCTCTGAGCCTCTTCATTTTAGCCGACACGGTTGGAGGCGAGCTCCAACCGAGCTCCATTGAGCCACCGTCCAGCGCCGCCTTCCCTTTCGTCGTCGGCACGCCACAGCGCCTCCTCGGCCCCACCGAACCCATGGATGGCACCACGGCGCCGCCTTCTTTCTCCGGCACAGGATCTCGGGCTGCCTCCGCCTCCCCTGTACCTCGACGTTGTGCGCCACCGCCGGAACGCAACCCCTCTCCGCCGCTGGAGCGCCTTCAGCCCTCCCTGGCCTCGCCGCGCCTCCAGCAGCGTCCCCGTGACGCCCTGCCTCTCCTCCGACCGGTTCCGCAGCCCTCCGGCCGGCAAGACATCCTGGCGTCGCGCGTCGCCCTTGTACGCCGCCTCCCTTCGCGGTCAGCGCTCCAGGCCGATTTCTCGGCCCTGCCGAGCTCGCCATACGGCTTGCCGCCTCGCCCTCTTCCTCTCCCACCAGACCTCGATGCTCTCTGGGCTCCGCTGCCGGCTCACCGTCGGCAAGGTCCACGGCAGTCCCCAGGTCGCGGTCCACTGGCTTTACCACCGGTAAACGAAGCCCCTCACGGTAAAAATCTCATTCCTCAGAAAAAGCCCTCCAAGTTTTACCAATTTTATTCTAGTCCAAAACCTTCCAAGGAAACCCCCCTAGATTCTTGTATTACTACAGTTCCGCCCCAAATCTTTTACATCCAGACCCTTATGCCATTCTGTGACCACATACAGATCCCTTTGATTCTCTTAATAATTTTAGATTAGTAATTTTCTGAAATTATAATAAGGTCCCTAGATCCATCATACACACAAATCGCCGTATCTTTTCAACCGTGAATCCGTTTTCAACGATTTTTGTACGGTTGGAATCATTGTCCCGAGCTCTACCTCATCAAACTATCAAACCTTGGCAAATCTCCAACCATGCTGGTTTTTATTGGTAAGTTTTATCGAAGCTTTAATTCGATTTATTTTATTAGCTTTTATTGGTCTTTAATACTAGTGTTTCAATGTAATCTATTTTAAACATAGTTGCATACTAGTTATAGTGTACACCTCATCCTATTAGCATGATTTAGTACCATTAATAGCATGCATTGCTACATATACCCATATTAGCTCTATGTAGATTAATTTAAGTTAGAATTACATAATTAGTAGTGAAATACTAGATTATCATATATGAATGTTAGAAAATAAGTGAATATGGCTTATATAAGCATTTTACTATGCATACATGCGTATTAGCACCAAAAATTACATACTAGTTCTAGTAACTTGATTATAAAGATAAAATAAGTAATTAATTATTAATTAATTACTAGCTAATTATGATATCACATACGAGTAGATGATTAAATAATTATTGAGGACACACTGGCGCATCTGATTCCATATTAGCATACACTAGCAACGTGCCACTTGATGTCCCTAATTTAGTAATTAGTACATGCACCACTTACTGGCTTTAATTTAGTAAATTAAGCATGTAGATTAAATTAAGTAATAAAATTACCAATCAATTAAGATGACATACAAATACTTGAAAATTAAATAATTAGCCACAACACATTATTCCTCATAACCACATTAACATGTTATCCACTGTGAACTAATATGTAAATTAATATAGTTACCACTTGCTGGTTCTAGTATTTTAATTAATTAATTAAATCAGACGATTAATCATTGATTATTTAGGATAGCCCACAAATATGTATAAATTAGATAATTAATAATGATGATGTGCCTTCACTCACATGTAGTGATGTCATCTATTTAGGGTAGTAATTTAATTATTAATGCAGAGTTGATAACTAGTCATTAATCATTGGAAAACAATTGCATATTACAAAACAAAGTAATTAGTCTTTAATCAACATAGAGTAGTTCCATCTTGTCACACAAGTAAATAAAGTAAATATCTATGCACCATATCTAGCATTCACAT
>BCLH01001957.1:9321-43350 GCA_001602315.1 Zoysia pacifica
GGCCGCGCGGCCGTCGACGTTGGTGTCGTCGACGGCGAGGCCAAGGTAAGTCCCGCCTCTCCATTCCCCTCCCCCAGTTCTGTTCTCCCTTAGGGTTAGGGTTTCGGGGTTAGATCTATGTTTTTTTTGGGTTCGTCGTTCTCGATCTGCTCGAGAACCTGACTCCGATATCAGTGTTAGATCTAAATCTCTCGCTGTTCAGTGAGCAAATCGAGTAGCGGGGTTTGACTGTGGGTCTTTACCTTCGGTGTACGGCCCGGCCGACGCTGAGGAAGAAGACCTCGCCATCTCTCTTTGGTCGATGAGGTCCGCGCTCGAGCGGCGATGGTCGGAGAAGAGGAGATGGTCTTCGGTCGAGATCGAGGTCAAGGGTATGGCGGTGGTGATGGGGAATTCCGTCGCTGACAGCGCACCCTTAAAGATCAGACTTAGGTTTTAAAATGTGAGGTGAGGTTCGAGCGACAGCCAACTTCGTGATGTGTGCTTCAGCTTCTTCACCTTTTTTTGGCGCCTCCGATCAGAGCGCTAGAATCAGTTGACCGTTGGACCAACTAAAGACGAGATCAACTCCAGTTCACCGTTGAATACTGGATGAGATCAAGCTAACAGATCCATCCTCGGCTCGGGCCATTGTGGGCTTTAAAGCTCAGGCCCGACGAGCCAACACCAACGCCACTCGCAAGCAACTCAAAACGGTGCCGTTTAGCAAGCATATACCAAAGCTGAAATGGCAGGATATGGAGATCATGTTTCACATGAAGCTTGTTGACCACCTAAGAAGTTCTACAAGGATTTGGATAAAATTCGACGGCGATTTCTATGGACAGGAACTCAGCAGCTTCAAGGAGGTAAATGCAAAATCAGCTGGGCACGAGTTTGTCGGCCTCTAGATCGTGGTGGCTTGGGTATCACCGATCTTGAAAAGTTCGGCCGGGCATTGCGCCTGCGCTGATTGTGGTTTCAATGGAAGTCGCCCCAGAAGCTGTGGAACGGTACACCGCTGCCAGTAGACACCACTGATGAAGCCATGTTCGCAGCCGCAACTTCGGTCACAGTTCACAACGGCAAGACAGCGTTGTTTTGGAAATCTCATCGACGATCGCTTGCTTCAATGTTCCCATCGCTGTTTCATCAGAGCAGAAGAAAGAATAGGACAGTGGCTGAGGCATTGGAGAATGATCAATGGATTCGTGATATTAGCCACAATCTGACAGTTTCACTGATTAAGGAATATGCTCAACTTTGGACCATTTTAAGCACCTTCAATTTTGATCCCTCTGACCCTGCTGAAGATGACATTGTGTGGACGCGAACTGCGTCAGGAAACTATTCAGCCCGATCAGCTTACGACCTTCAGTTTCAAGGTGGTATTCTCTCCTCCTTCAGAGAACGGGTATGGCGTGTTTGGGCACCTTCGTGCTGCAAATTTTTCTTTTGGCTCCTGCTTCAGAACAGAATCTGGACTGCTGATAGATTGCAGCTATGAGAATGGCCAAACAACTACTTTTGCCAGTTGTGTTTTCGGAATCTGGAAACAGCAATGCACTTACTTTTTGAATGCCCAGTTTTTTCAACCATCCGGAATTCCATCGCACACTGGTGTAACTTAGCTAACCTCCGGGCGGAGCAGGGGATTGTCTCACAAAGTTTTGCGGACTGGTTCTTGTCTGTTTCACACAACTGCCCAAAGAGCCAGCTCAAAGGTTTCTGCAGCTTGTTCATCCTTGTGATCTGGACGATCTGGAGGGAAAGAAATGCCAGGGTTTTTGAAGGCAAGATGAAGTCAGTGCCCCGCATTGTCTTTGAAATCAAGGATGAAGCCCGAGCCTGGATCGTTGCCGGCGCCAAGGATTTGGCCGCAGTTGTGGGAAGTGTTAGTTGTTTTCTTTTGTTTTTTGAGCTGATTTGGCATTTTCCGCCAAATTGGCGGCTGTTCTTGTGCTCGACGCAAGTGTAAATAACCTTATTTTCTGCTTATAATATAACGCCGGATAATTTTCCGGGTCTTTCGAAAAAAAATTACAGTGTTGACTCAAAACTACAGTTGTTCCAGCAAGCCAGAAGGCTGAGCATAGTACTAAGAATCACAGATATAGTTACAATTTTTGTCGATAAGTACAACATTACACGTACGCAGAAGCTGAAGCTACTTTGTTGCTGGAAACACATCAACATCTGCCAAACTGCAGATCTCAAAATGCCCGCTAAGCAGTTATTCTGTACATAAGAGTTGTTATCTTGCAAGTTGCAATACTAAACATTCTTGCTTTCGAAAAAGCATCTGCCATAGGCAGGGCGAAAAAATGGGTCAGCCATAGGGAATTTACACCCAATACTCAGTTACAACAGTTTGACAAAATGAAAAAAATTGGAGCTCAGCTCATCAGTGGAGCTCCACTAAAGGGGTTATTACACAGGCTATCCAGCATTATTGCTGGATGGAAGTATCAAGATGGCACAGTATAGTGTGCTGCGGGCTCATATATTGTATCAGTTATCTTCGACGGAGGCCAATACCGGAGAATTGATCTCCCAACAATGTACCTTACTGGAAGTGGACCCCTGAAATGGAGAGACATCCAACTCAAGTCAGGCCTACGTTCTATCAAATGAATCCTTTGAGTTGCAGATGGAATTTGATTGTAACATACCAGTTGTGGGAGTCAAAGCTGTTGTTACGGTTGTCTCCCAGCACAAATACATAGCCGTCCGGTACAAGCTGCAGCAATTCAACAGAGAAAATGAAGAGTTAGAACTGTGACTACACTTAATGAAGCACATACATAAGGGAATGCAAAATGCTAAACAATAAGCCTAAAAGAATGCATAGTGCTCGCAGCATATTAGCTCTGCTAGTTCGAACGATTGATGATCTGACAAATTATCCATCAAACACTCAAAATCAAGCCAATAGATACTTTTGTCATGCTCAACCTACAGATCCGAATTTTGGATTTGGGTGAATTAGTTGAGAGAAGCAAGCATTTTGGTCATGATCTGCCTGACACGATTAAAAACAGGAGGAGCATAAGCGCAGCACAGTACACAATTCCTAGTGTAGATGGTGCTTATAACCTACCACTGGCTCCAACTCGTAGTTGTGTGGCTCCAGCACAAAATCTTCATCCTGAACTACTCCATTAACCAATAGCTTCCCATCACGCACCTGTCAAATAAATACGAGTACCTAAGGTTAAATAATCTCACAAACATTTGGTAGCATAGCAACTCCACGCTAAAACGATGGTACTACCATTAGGATAAAAGCTTACTTCGACGTAATCTCCTCCCTTGGACACAACTCTTTTGATGAACACATCACCCGAGCTGTAGCCAAACGCCTGCAATATTAATTAACACTGCAATTCAGACATAATTATCACTACGAAATATATGAACAGAACAAATCAGAGAGGCAGAAAAATGCACCTGAAGAGCTGGAGGAGCACGGAAGATCACGATGTCCAAGATATCCGGTTCCCGGAATATGTAGGAGATCTGCAGATCATAATCAACATCAGGACATACAGGAATGACAAAACATCATGGAGTACCAACATATTCAGTAGTCATCCTCAAAATTCTTACCTTCTCCGCGAGAATGCGATCACCAACATCGAAGGTCGGAAACATGGATTTGGACGGGATGGACCTCGGCTCTGCCAGAGATGAGCCGTAGAGCAGTGGCACGGTCACAGCTGCAAACGCCGTCTTGGTGTCATCAGAGCAGGAGCTCACCCACCTCGACAGCCAGTTGCTCCTGCTCATCGCTGCACCACCGGTCCTCACAATCGCCGCAGGAACAGAGGAACCAGCTGCAGCTGTAGCAGGACCAAGCAACGCCTTCTTGGAGGGAGCCGAAGGCGCTGGTACGCGGGGAAGGGGAGAGGGAACCGAAGGCGCCGGAGCGCGGGGAGGAGAAGAGGGCGCCGAAGATGACGAGGTGGCAAGGTCGCTGCAGGGGAGCCACTTCGAGGTCTGCAAGAACGAGAGGAAGGACGTGGGGTTGAAACCGTGCGAAATCGACGACGAGCCAGAGAGGGACGCCGTGCCGCCGACTCCAGTCGTCGGCCCTGTCCTCTGCGTTAGCACCGAGAGCAGTCCCACGGCGAGAGACGGCGGAGGCGACTTGGAAGACGACAAGCACGCCCGCGTGAGCAGCAGCGAGTGGCCCGTCCCGACAAGGGACCGGTCCTTGGGATGGTTGTGGTCTCCGCCGTCACGGCGGTCGTCGCCGCTGGCACCGCCGACGCTGCTGTGGTGCTGCTCGGGTTGGCGGTTGGAGGCGAAGATGCAGAAGGGGCGCCAGGCGTTGTCGTGGAGGAGGCGGTAGCCGCTGCCGGAGGCGGCGGATGAGCCGCGGATGCCGAGCGACGCGGCGATGTTCTGCGCCATGTAGCCGGAGTACGACACGGTGATGCGGATCGCCATGACGAGAAGGAAGAGAACCCGTCGGAAGAGCGCGAAGAGGCGGATGGGGTGGTCGGGGTTACCGGCGAGGGGGCCTCGCCGGCGACGAGGTCAACGCTGCAGGTCAATGTAGGAGGCGGGGATGTTTGGGAGAGAAAATGGGAGCGAGACGAGAGGGGCATGTTTTATACTCCTGGCCTCCTGGGAAGGGGACTAGACGCGTGGACTGGTCAACTTTTCTGAAAGGCGTGGAGGGCCAGAGCCCCCCCTCGATTTTGGAGATATTTTTTGTTTATTTTCCGTGGTAAGGCTTTTTTTGATTGAAGGAAAATTATTTTATTCTTACATTTTTAAAAAAATTAAACTAATTTCTATGAAAATTTTTGTAAAAATCCTGCGTTCCAAAAAACTCTAAAATTATGATAACTTGGTTGGCATTTGTAACATTCATTCGGATGGGACTCATATGATAAGTCCAAATTTATTATAGTGCATGCTTGGGAACAAACAGATAAGTGTATTTAAAACATCTTCAAAACTGCAAGACAAGGAACAAAATACTCCTGTCCATCATCACCAGGTTTCCTAAAATTGAAATTTGTTTAAATTTTCTCTCTTCTCTCTCAACGTGAAACGTGCCTATGTTGAAAAAAAAAATGTTTAAATTTCTATTGGTGACGGACAAAATCTCTACAACGCCCTCTCGGTCGTTAGGTACACAGAACCTGCCTCGAAATGTAAGAAAAAGATAGCAAAAATCAAGACTAATCGAGAGCACTCCGAGCTCAAAAGCAAAAAGAGACAAAATAGTCGTTCCCACGAATGCATCGAGCCATGAAAACGACTCTGTTCATACCCATTGGAGACGCCAACAGCAGCAGCTCGAACGCTACCCGGTTGCTTCGCTGCAGCTTCTAGTGTCCAAGCTGTCTCAGACACGTCACAACAAACTCGCAAAATACCTGGATGGAATAGTGAGTGACTCAGCAAGTGATTTTGGGGATAAAATAACCTTAGAAAGAGATCTGAATCAGGAAATTAGAGAACAGTGCCATTCAGATTTCCAAAATCTAGCTTGTTGTAACGTAGGAATGTCACAGTGATTTTATAAATATTTCATAAAAATCAATTCAATTTTACAAAAAAATATATGATTAAAAAAAAATTCAATCTAACAAGGGTCTGAATTACCCATTAACCTCTTCTGCACTCGGTCCAGATAAACAAAATGTTTCAAACAATTGGATAAGGAAAGACAGTATAACTCGTTCAAACAAGTAATATTCCTTGGAAGGCAAGCAATACTTCGTAGTAAAAATTTGTAGTAACATACGATGACATAAGGGAACAATCGATAGGCAGAAATATTCATCAGTGGAGTAAAATAAAGCCGGTCAAATACATGTCAGTGCTAGAATGATTCAACGAACAGCGCTGAGCCACTAAAATTTTGCATAGTGTAATGTGGGTCCATTGACGTCTACACTCGACTGGCCTGCCCACCAACAGCCACCAGCAACTCTTCAGCAAAATGTCAACCTCTGAGCAATTTACTAGATATCCAAATCCAAAAATTTCATTATTTTTCGCATTGGGATGTCTGGGGTGTCGTAAGCACTTACGTTTCAGGCTTCTGACGCAAGGATATCGATCATATGGAGAGGATAGGAATCTATTATGAGAACAAAACATTACTAGGAAGCAGCCGGGAACCATCACAAACTGATCACGTGCTTCATCTGAACTACTGATGTTTAGGTCTGACAGTTTGAAGCAGTCCAAAGAAAGAGTGATGGTAAATTGGTGGAAAGATATCAAACTAAACGCAGTAATACAATTCCTTAAATGAAACCGTCTAGAAGTTACATAGAAGGAACTGAATTTCCAGTCTACAGGTTCAGTTCTGAAAATATTTAACCAGATATGAATATATGACTGCATCCAGAGTCATGTAGCACGCATTTTGCTGGTGATAGCCGCATCTATGGATGAGATCATGTGAAGTTGAAACTTAAAAATAATTATATAACCTAAATAACAAAAAGTTGCATGATTTAGGGCATCCACAATGTACTCATAAAGTAGACCATAAGCAATATAATTGTCGACCATATATATTGTGTAGATTGACAACAAGTAGAAAACAACAAAAGTTTGTGACCATATACATTGTGTAGGTTGACAACAAGTAGAAAACAACAAAAGCTGACCATAATGCTATGGCCAAGCTATAAGCATTAAAATATAATATTACTATATGATTTATATGAGTGACTCTTTTCATGGTGACTATGTTTTAATCTTGTGATGTGCTTCAACATTGTGAAATTGACAACAACTATTGACAACCTCATAGTGGACCCTATACTTATGTACCAAATTGTAACAAACATTGTGGATGCCCTTATTGGGCCAGTGGAACCTTCAACCCTGTTGCACAGCAGAGTGGAATCTACAGACAGCCACACCAAGTTGTGGTGCATCACTTCAAGTATTGCAGAACTCCAGGTTCATCCTAATGTTGTTTTGCTATAACTACTAGTTAATCACAACTACCCAGGGGCGCATTTGGAAGAGGTTCTTTTCGTTGATGCTGCGGCTGCAGCAAGTTCTTGATACAGTAAAATATAATTGTGTTGCTGTGCAGCAGCAGCTGTATAAACGGCATCCAAACACGCCCCAGGTTTCTCTAGGTGCGAGACGTCTAATTGTTGAGGAACCATAAATAATTTCATTAATCAACAGTTCAACCAAGAATCCAGATATTTTCAAGCTTACAATAAACTATGTAGCAACTCTTAAGTACCACATTCAACTATTGATGAAACTAAGTGCTACAGAATAATTGTCACTGAGAGCTCTTGATGAACTGTGAGGACTACAGAATAATTGCACATAAGATGAAACTGGGAGGGTTACACAATAATAATCACCAGCAAAAAAGGGCAGCCTGGTGCACGCAACTCCTACTTGCATAGGGTCCAGAGAAGGGTCCGACCACTTTCGGTCTTTTATACGCAGCCCTTCCCTACATTTCTGCAAAAGGCTGTTTCTAAGACTCAAACCCGTGACCTTATGGTCGCAGGACAGCAGCTTTACCGCTGCGCCAAGGCTCCCCTTCAAGAGGAACAAGAGAGATCAATATCATATCAAACATTCAAGAGAATTACTTAAGCTCCACTAGCGTTACCAAGGATATTAGTTACAAGGTTTGGAATAAGACAATCTAAAGATGGGTCACAAGGAGAAACAAAAGCACCCGCATTTCACAATGATTTCATTACATCTAACGACGCCCCCGGGGCTTTGATCTCCCTTTCTGCAACATGAAAATTGGTAGACATAATATGGTCAAAAAGCAATTTTGACAACTTTAGAAATAAGGCTACACAAATATATGAAACATTTACTCACCGATGTACCACCAAAGCTGGAACCTGAAGCTGTAGCCCCACCTGAAGATACACAGAAGTGTCATGGAGTGTCATGAAGTGCATTTTCATGTGAGTAGCCATTGATAGGGAACATTGAGCTAAAGAATGATGTGCAACATGCATGACATAATCAGAAATATGGGTACCTCCAAGCTTAATAACATATAGCTGACAGAACAATAGAACATGGTATAACAAGAAAGTTTGCTTACCTCCAAATGGTGTAGAAAATAGTGATGTTGCACTCAAAGCAGAAGTTGAAGCGAATGGAGACGGTGTTGATCCTAGTGTAGGAGTGGAGGCTGTCCCAAATGGTGTGGTCAATTGAGTCTGTCCAGATGCACCAAAAAGGTTGCTAGATGGAGCTGGAGTTACTGGAGTTGAGAAGAGACTTGATGCGGATGGAGCAGAAGCTGGAGTGGCAAAAGTTGAAAAAGCACTTGAAGAAGTAGCGCTGGAAGGGAAAGAAGATTGCTGTGGTTGGCTTGTTGCTGCTGGTGCAGCAAGTTGTGTTGTGGGCTGTGCAGGAGCAGATAAATGCAAAGTCGGATGGACTCTTCTGGCGGCGGCTTCTACCTTAGCTGCTTCTCTTCTGTTTGCCTCTAGAAATGGATCATTCCCATTACCCATACGACGTTGTTCATTAAGATAATCAGTTTTCAATGATTCAACATATTGATGAAGGTTTTCCACCTGAAGACATAGCAACACTAAAAACCATTAGAATCGAGGCTATACAGAACATGTTCACAGCATCTAAATTGTTTATTTAGTTTAGAGTTTTGCATTTGACTCACTGAAGTAGACAGTGACTGCTTGATATCAGACCATTGGCAACTTTCAAAATAGATTAACCTGGATACTTTTTGAGCAAGTTATTACCTTAGAAGCAACATAAATGAAGTAGTCATGCACATTTGACATAACTTTTGGAAGAGATTCAAGTGAATCTGACGATCTTTTATTATTCTCCATTCGAACAAGCTGCTCTAGCTCATCAATCCACTTGCAGCACTCAGCAAGATAACACTCAAACCTGTTGACAGTTTGCTGAATAAATAGGGATGGACGCTTTGGGATACCACTGTAGAAATCAATGGTCGGAGCAATGGTGACAGGTTGACTGGATGGGGTTACAGCAGAAGGATTCGAAGAACCACCATTTGCAGCAGCACCACCCGGACGGGTGAACCTTGGCCTCAACATCATATATGATCGCATAGCAAATTCTGTGTTCCACATCATTTCATTGACAACAGTCATTAACTCTTGAATGGAAGCCTTCTCCCTCTCCATCACAGTAGTGGTTCCTCCAAGCTCCTGTTAGAACAGACAACCAAAATTTAGTCATCAATCCAAACTTCTGCTACAGGAAACACACCAGGTTATATTACAGTGGTATATTTCAGACTGCCTACTGGCACCATTGTGAATTGGAGAAAAGCAATACATAATGTCATACTACAGCATCATCCTTTTTTCTGTGGACGATACTATAGTTGCATTTAATAGTGGAGCACGGCAAAATAATCACCTTGTACTACATACCAAAGAGAACTCCGGAGAAGTTATGACCGTTAACAAAATATCCTAACCTGAACAATGCGACTTGCATCAAGCTCGAAATTGACATTCGAGATTGAGGAGTCATAAAGCCTACTGCACTGATCCAACCTCTCGCTTTCATCCCTGTACTCCCGGATCTTATCCCTGGAGAATCACACATTCAGAAGAAAAAAAATTCGTACAGCTAATAGCAAATAATTCAAACATCAGCAGCTAATATACCAATGACGGTGTATGCTGATAACAGCCAGAGACAAATATTATCAATCCTGAAACCACAAGTCCAAAAACGGATTTCTTCTGCTCGCAAGTACTAGACGAGGCGAAATGAAAATTTGAAAACCGAGATAACATTTCAGAAACAGCCTAGCCTAGTACATGTGCGCGGTTCAAGAGAAAATATGAAAAGGTGTAATATTTGCTAATCCGAAGTATAAACCTGGCTGTTGGTGGAATCGAAAAAATGGATATTGAGCAATCCCGTCAAAGAAATGGTGCGCCGGACCCAGATAACCACTAAGTCACTAACTTGGGAAAAAATCAGGGGGAAAAGTAGCAATGGGACGGAAACCTACTCGATCTGGAGCAGCGCCTTCTGCGTATCGGCGTGCAGCTCCTCCCATTTAGTGTTGTATCCTGCAGGCTTCCCGTCTTTTGTACATAGCATCAGCTGTTGCTGCTGCTGAGGTTGTGCCGCCTGCTGTTGCAGCTGTGGTTGCTGCTGCTGCTGCTGCTGCGACTGCTGGAAGCTGAACTGGAACGGAGAGGGCGACGAGGACTGCGCCGGAGCCGAGGCCGGAGCGGGCGTCTGGAACGGGTTAGGCGGCGCCGGCGAGCCGAAGGAGAACGCCATTGCCGTGCGCAGCGGAGGGATCCACGCCGGCGACTGCGGCGCGTGGGTTCCGGGGACGGGAACAGGGGGGGCCGCGTGGGCTCTAAGCTGGGCCGGACGCCGGAGGCGGCCTCAGCGAGCTGCTTAAACCCTAGGCAATCGAGGGGGCGGAGCGGGAAACTTACGTTTTTGCCCCTTGTGCGGGCGGAAAGTTTGCGACAGGGTCCGTGATTTGGGTATGAATTGGGTCGGGACCCTCAGGGACAGTTTCGGACAGGAGTTCCTTCCGGTGCCATTGCGAAGGCGCAAAGAGAGAGCTCTCCCCTCCCAGTCCCAGGCCCCAGAGGCCCAACCGCCGTGCCCATAAACCGTTGCCATTGAAAATTAGCCATGTTCCTTATTTATCACTGAAAAACTTCACTTCCCTTATTTGCAACTGAACTGAAGTTTGATGCATCATTTGCCATTGCTGTGTACTTTTCAACAATTGATACTATCGCTAAATGATACATGAACAACATCACCTTAAAACATATTGTTCAGCTCCCTTCATGCCGAGCAGTGTATACAATGTAAGATGATGACCAAGTCCATATTTTAAATTTTGATTGCACAAAAAAGCATCAGCAGCAAATATGACATCAAATTTTAGTTGAATGGCAAATGGGCAAAGAAGTTTTTCAATGGTAATAAAGAACATGGTTAATTTTCAGGGTGCAAGAGGCCCATATGCCCAAATTTGAGGGATGACAGCATCCAGCCTCATGCCGGGAGTGAAATCCATAAAGTTACCGCTACAGACTTCCAGCTGTAAACAAGATCAAATCGATGCCATCAAGATTTATAGCTTAACGACTTCCATGTAAGGATGTTTGGCTGATCAGAAATTCAGATGCTGCTAAAAGCCTTTTGAGGTACTGATGCCAAACTGACAACGATGCTACTAATCTGATACACATCCCTGGCTTCCTTTTTATGAATGGGACACTAACCTTGTAACAAGGAAATTATAAAGCTGCAACCAGGGTATAAAAAAGGGAAGAGCTAGTAAGGATGGCAACTCCACAGGTTATATCCTGTTCTCAAAAGTACAATAGGCACATGCGATCAACCTCGCAAGGCATCAAACCATACCTAACCTAAACAGCAAGGTATTCAGAGCATTCAGTAAGACAGCATGATACACTAGTACAAAATTTAACCTCATAGACGAAACCAATAGAGCAGTGCTTGTACCATTGGTCCACTTCCATTAGATGAACATTATCCAATCAAGATCTCCAAGATATTGTGCTGCCACACCTGCAGCACGTTTGCAACTTATCATCTCTAGATATCCCCAATATTGTAGTTATTCCATACATTTCTTTGTAAAACGAAGCTTGTTTTCTCCATTCTTATATCCTGCTGTAGGTATTCATAGGATGGAAGGACGATGAATAATTTGTAGCTGCCACTATGACAAGGTGTTTTCTGTTCAGGCTATGCCAAAATGAACGAGGCCAAAGCAGCAGAGTACATGCTCCAGGGCTGTGCCTGAGAAATGTTTGCTCCATCACTTCCACATTGGTATCTCCGCTCTTCCAAATATTTGATGGTATTATTAACTTGAGACAGCAATCAGAGGAGTAGAGTACATGGGGTCATTTTCTGGTGCCTTATCTAGTCACAAGAAACTCGATCTCAATTCCCATGATTGAAATAACCAAGAGTTGAGATATTTCAATCACAGCAGCATGCCAAAGGTATATTTCAGATTCGAGGAGGTATGTCAACACTTTGTAGCAATGTAATGGAGCTTTTGTGGGCCAGCCAAATATCAGAATACCTCTTGAGATAAGTAGATAACAGATTGTACTATTACCAATAAAGTGATAAACGCATAGTGTCTTCTACAAAAAATGATGAGTCATAATTAGGTGTATTTGCACTTAACAGTATATATGACTGAAATTTGCTATATAAGTTACTGCAACGAGTAAAAATGCATGGTAATAATCACAGTACCTCATAAAAGCTCCACTTAATAGAGATTTATACTTCGGTTGTATTGAATGATGAGGATGAGCATCACAAACAGAGCTTCCCATCTTAGAGAAACATGGTTTGATTGTGATCAATATAACATGCTGTTCACACACCATTTACCATCTTAATTAGGAAAGCAGTCTCCAATGCTAATTCCTTGGTCTGCAAATACTTGCTTTCTTCTATAACATCTGTTGTCAAGTTGAGAACTACAGGCCTCTCTGGGTCATACTGGGTTAATTCACGAACTTTTGCAACCCATTTTGCTGCTTCCCATACACCAAACCTACAATTTTCAAATGCAACATATTTGCTGAGACCAAGCATTTGGCTGAACATAGAATGAAGCATAATGCAACATAAAGAAGCAAGCATTATATACGAATGTAATACAGTAAAGATTAAAGATTAAAATGCTGACATGGACAAATGATATGTAAGAAGAAGGCAAGCTTTTTTTTCAAACAATAATTATTCAGGAGGTCTAGAGAGCAGTAACTTAGCACCAAGATAAAGTATACTATACCTTGTATTAAATGACGATGTCACAAACATAGCTGGGTAAGGAACGCCCTTCTGAATGTTATCATAAGGAGAATACTTCCTGATTGCAAGGAACTCTTCATGGTCCACAGGGAACCCAAACTCTTCATAATCAATTGCTGTAAGAGGTAGAATAGGGTGCATAAGGGTGTTGCAGACATCCAAAAAAGGGACCTGGAAGGCAGAAAATGGAAGCTGCATTAATGACCATCAGTAGAAACAACAGAGTTCATAATACAGTGATTTCAAATTTGAAAAGAACTCCAGAGCACTAAGTTTGTGATGTGCAGCAAAATTAATGCTGTAGAATCCAAGTTTTGCTGTTTCAATATAGCAGAGATGCCAAGAAGGTAAGTTCTTTAGATTTTCTGTGGACAATATGGAGTAAAATGCAATGGCTTCAAAGAATAGTAACTAGTAAGTTGACAATGAGATACAGGAACTTAACACACTTTTGCCTGGAGAAAGTAGAAGATTTGTTTACTTATTCTGGAAAAGAAAAACCAAATCATATAGGTAGTTGGGAAAATATCATGATAAAAGTGCTAATATTTTCCATATGCATTGATCATATAAGGAACGTCTGCAAGACAGCATAGATGATTTTTAGTCCTCTACTCATACATGGTTAATAATATATTGTATACCTTTAAAACAGCAGCACGAAACAAATCTGGACGAGTATTGATTGCTGCAGCCACCAAGAGACCTCCAGCACTATATCCCCATCCAGCAAGCTTATTTTCTTGTATGATACCTTTTTCAAGAAGAAACTCTCCACAAGAAACAAAGTCATATATAGAATTGGTTTTTTGAGTACGTGAACCTTCTCGGTGCCACTTCTTACCATAACCTCCACCACCCCTGAATGCACATGCTTCAAGTGAGAAACTGAATGTAATCATTAAATTCTCAAAAAAAGAGGTAGGGTTCAGTTATCCATGAAAATGAAATTAATATGAATCTTCTAATGTATATTTCATGGTATCTTATGACCAAGGATTCATTATTAGTTTCTGAAACGGAATAATAAATTTAACAAAGTAGACTAAAAATTCAGCAATGACTCAGTTAACAAACTAGGCGAGACATACCTAACATCTGCATATGCAATCACCCAGCCACGATCCAGAAGGCTCTTTAACTCACTTCGCCAACGTTTATCCAGAATCTCACCGTATGCACCATGCCCATGAAGTAATCCTGGATTTCCGTCTTGCTTGTGCTTCCGAGAATATACTAATGTCAGTGGGACCAAAACACCATCCTTTGACGGAACATCATAGTGGTCACAGGCATAGTATTCAGAGAGCTCATTCCAGCCATAATCTCCAAAATCTTCATTTGATAAATCAGCTTCGTTTGAAGATCTTGACCTACCCACACTTGCAGCAAAAGCAGTCCCATACAGCACTTTTGTTCTCTCATGTAGCAAGTTTTGTTGCTGTACTATTTTCCACTTTCCATTCAGTATGTTATAGTCAACGACAGCGTCAGGCATCTATAAGATGCATAATTAATGTCAAGAAGAAAATTGTACCAGTAAACAAGAATTTATGTAAACTCATTTAGTTCCACAGAATACAAAGGGAATTTAAGGGCATCCGAGAAGAAACATGACAATAACTGTATGCTATGAATTATGATCTCATTGAAATCATCAGGTATGCATTCAGAGGTGTAACCTCATTGCAGAGATGCAGAATGGAGTAGTAATATGTTTACAACTTAATTGCAAGTTTTAAGAAACATGAGTAAAAAGCCACATTAGGTTCGATAATAGAAGCTGTAAACAGATCAGAATGCTCTATTACTATCATGTTAAAAAAATGAGAATGAAACAAAAATAACAGTGATGCATCGTTGTGGGGAAGGGTTGACTTTTTGGCATAACAGAAAAAAATGGAATACCCTTCCAAAATCCACACATAAAGGGAGTCTTCGAAACAAGACAGTGTAATTACATTAGATTTGAACAAAATAGTACAGGTGAATAAATTTGACATTTGTTTGTGAAAAAAAAATATCAGTTCTCAAGATCAGTGAAAGGATACTAGACTGATGGAGAAAAAGAAAAAGAAAAATCGCAGATAAATATGCATACCACGGGCGATGATATTGTGAAACGCATTGTTGAAGAATAATAATCATAATTGGGCCCAGATAAAACCTGGCACACATCATTGGGGAGAGGAAGATCAAATGGACGGAAATCTGATAGATGAGCAGGTACCTAAGAAATGAAGTGAACAGAGATATTTAAGGTGGCATTCTATACCAGTAAATACCTTCATAACAAATTTTATTTCCTCGAACCAGCAGGAGAACTGCCCTCCTGTTTTTATACTACTGTAAGAAGGAATAAAGAGTCTACGTACAGTCCGAATCAAGTTCCCAAAACCAAAAATAGTAAATGCCTTCTTATGTAGTTCTCTCATGTATAAGGACAAACAATGCACTTACTTTGATGTTTTCTGGTAGAGGCAAATTGACTGAACATAGTCTCAGTTTTCTGCCTTGTCTCAAAGTAAGCACCATATGAGTATCACAAAAGTCAACATCTTCAAGAATGACACCAGATTCCTCTAGAAAAACATTCTGATTCAAAAAACAAAAGTAATTCAAACAGAGTCACTTGTGAGCTAGCTGCCTAGCTTTGAGCTTAATATTCATAACATCAGTTTTAACTAAGAGCTACACAACTTAGTTGACATATGCCAGGTTAAGCATTTAACAAAAAAAAATACTATAAATGCAACAGTTACTTCTCGAGAATTACCTGGGTATCTTACGAAGGAAACAAATGTGCATATCTCAAGAACAATAGAAAATATCAACATAACAATTCAAACTCAGTAATCTCAAGAACGAAGGATATGCATGTGCATACCTTCCAACTCTTGGGGCCAGCACATTCCACATCAGATTGCATTAGATAGTGTGAATTAACAGGGACTCCTTCTCTTGCAGCATCTGTAAACAAATAAAGGCGACCATGATGATGTTCAACAATGCAATGAACTTGGGATTCTCCTTCCCATACCAATGTCATTGGGGACAAGGGGTCCGCAGCATTTATCAAATATACCTGGAAAAGAACAATCATGCATCAGCAGCAAACATAAAACCAACTAATGGTAGCACAAATAAAAAGTGAAAGAAACAGTACCCTTGAGTGAGTGTCTGAAAAGACATTTAATGTAATGTAGCGAAAATCTTTGGTATGCCTGATATTTAGAAAAATATTCTCATCAGGCTCTTCCAATATGAGAATGTCATCCTTATTGGATCCAATCATGCTGCAAAACAACCTAACCACAGAGAAAAAATCAAGAGGCTATTGCAATGCAAGGAAGCATAGAAGAATTAGTTAAAAAAAAAACACTGACCGATATGGTCTTCTATCCTCATTTGTAACAATATAAACTAATGCTTTCCCATCCATAGCCCATGAAATATTTGATACCCGATCAGCGCGAGGTTTGTCAAAAACTGTCCCTGTTACTAGGTCTCTGACCAATAGGGTGAAGGAGTCTTTATCTTTGTCATACATAGTGTATGCAATGAATCTGTGATCTAGCGACACTTCAGAGAGTTCCTCATACGAGTATCCTGCAGATGAACGTTACGTAACAATCAAGAGAAAATTAAGTAAAATTGTTCACTTCCAGAATTGAAGTATTGCGTACGTATAGACAAATGTGATGAAAGTACATGCGCGCGAATTCGCAAAAAAAATAGAAAGAAAGACATTGAACTGAAACTCAAAGCATAAAAACTGAGATGTGACTTGAAAAAAATAAATTACTCTCGGAAAATGGTCAGAAAACAAGTCAGGAAACAGCAGCGTTAAATGGACTAAAATTATAGCAATGTCAACTTCTGTTTCAGTTGTTACCTCCAAACCGCTCGGCCTCCTTGTTGTAATCCACCAATTTCTGCTCGATACGCTTCCCCGCCGTGAAGTCAAACCCCGCGGAAGGGTCACTGTACGAGACGAATTCGCTGTGGAGCGCTGCGGAGCGGCGGCAGAGCACGGGGTACTGCTTGCCCTCATCCGCGCGTCGGTAGTACAGCCAGGGGCCCCAGCGGACGGGTGGGGTGCAGGCGTCCGACGCAAGGCGGGAGGCCATCTCGAGCTGGAGCTTCCGGGCGAGGCGGTCGGCGCCGCAGGCGGCGAGGCATGCCTCGGTGTACTTCTCCTCGGCCTCCATGTGGACGTCCATGTGGCGCATCGCGGCGGCGTCAGAGAGGGCGCCCATCCACGCGTAGCTGTCGCGCCACGTCTCCCCGTGGATGGACACGGGCTCGGGCTTCTGCGGCGGGCGCGGCGGGTTCGGGGGCGCAGGCGGGGGCGGTGGGGACGAGGGTTTGGAGCGGCGGTGGACGTGGCGACGGAGGAGGAGGCGTGGGAGGAGGTCCAAACGCCCGCGCATGGTCGATGTGGAAGGAGTAATCGGGCGGCGAGGTGGGCACCGGCGGCGACACCGGACGCCGGAGGCGAGGTTTTAGGTGCGGGTTTAGCTTCGCCGGAGGGTACAGTGGGCTTATGGGTTTTGACCCTTTGATTGGGCTCTCTTGCATGCCCGTGGAGCACATACAATGGGCTGTGAAGAAAGGGTCCAGTGAACAAAAATTAGGCCCATACTGCTTTGGGCCTAGAAACAAGCAGGGCAAAATCAAATAAAGCTACTCGTTTACTTTTATAGCGTTCACTTATATAGCTCTGGACATGAAAAAAAAATATAAGTAGAAAACGGAAAAAAAAAGATAGAGATAGAGATTTATTGAAAAGAGATAAAGTGTATTAAAAAAATATGTATTAGAAAGTGAAAGTAACATATATTAAAAAATATATTTTGAATGTTAGAATAAGTTATATTTGTGAACAAAGAGAGTAGAAGACATATGGAGATCAACCAAAAGGCATGGAATAAAAAAGAACTACACGATGACAGAAAGAAACAAAAATAATGAGGTTGGTACACTAGCAACAGTAGCACATGGCGTGATTCACGCCTCTCGATGCAATTCAATTCATTTAGCGCAAACTTACGAATTATCCTCGCAAACTTTTCAAATGAAATTTGACCTGTTTCTCCCACCGGCAACCGTTCAGAACAACGGGGCGAATCCAATATTTAGTATAAAATTTAAATTTTTAATATTTTCTCCATCTCAAATTATAAATTACTTTAAACTTCTCAAATTTTTTTAAATTATAAATTATTTTTATTTTTTAAAACAAATTTTCTCTTCTCAATACATCTTCATTTTTATCTCTTTTCTCTTCTTTCATATTTTCCATTATGAGACGAAGAGTGTACTAATTATCAGCCCACTTTCATCCGAGAGCTTAACCACGCCGCAGTCCTAAACAACAGAATCTATTCCCACACAAACAACACCTAACTCAAACTGATCCTCGCCACTGACACGCGGCCCCGCATTTCCTCGGATCCACCTGTCACCCACTCGACTCCATCCACGTCATGCTCGCCCCACCTCGCCACTCGGGCCCGCGCATCTCGCCCCGGCAGCGGTAAGCGAATCCCGCACCCCACTGCGGCTCGGCCACCGGAGGCGCGCGGCTCGGCCACGACTGGACAGAGCCAGCCTCATGAATCTGGCCGCCTTCCCGTACCTTGCCACGCCTTCCACCGCGACCGTCCCCCGGCATGAGATGCCATTAAAGCCTTCCCCCGCTCTCTCCCGCCGCTTGCCCGCGCTCCGCCGCTCGCTCTTCTCGTCCCTCCGGTGGGTCTCCCCCATGGCCTCCGCCGCGGCCCCCACCTCCGCGCCCGCCACCGCCGCCTCCGAGAACGGCGCCGCGAAGCCGGCGGAGCAACAGCCTGTGCAGGTCGGTGCCCTACTGTTTCTGCTCCTGATAGTTTGCTCCTCCTTGTTTATGGCTGCGATTTGGCTTTCTTTGCGAGCGTATTAGTAGCAGGTCTGATTAAGTGAAGCGAGTTGCACGTCACACATCCTTGGTCGGATGATTACTGTCGTTACAGAGAACCTGATCTTGTTTTTTTCAGTTCAGTAATTACTGCATCGAGTGTGACTGTGTGAGCACCACAGTACACCCTGATCCTAGCCAGTTTTATTTAAGACTTTTAGGACAAAACTTGTTTAGGACAGCCCAGCTAAGTGAAGAACGTATGGTTTGTCCGTCTTTAGAACCTTTTGTAATTTTTGATAAACTTACACAAGTTAGGGTTTTGATTGTAGCTGGAGAGCTGCATGGTTAAACTTAGTTGCTTCTGTCCCTAGCGCAGCCATATTACAGAGAATTGTTATTCCTCTCTCATTTAGTCCGTTCAAATTTGTTTAAACCGATCTGTTTCTGCCATGTACCTTTACTTTTTTCTGCTGACATCTGACAAAGCGAGGCTTCATTTAGTGTTCTGGCCACTAATTCATCACGCTGTAAAATAAATCTAGCTGCTTATATCGGTTAATCATCTGAACTTATGTCTTGATTAGGACATTGATTTCTCTGTGCATGCCATATTCTGCATTACAAGTTACTCCATGTGCACTCAAGCTTCTCGGTGAAATGTTGTTGTAACAATTCCTTACATGTACTTCTCATTAAGGCCTATTTGGAGGTAGAATTGTAGTAGCAGTTTTGGTGGATGCTTACTTTGCATTCTTTTGCTCCGACACTCCTGCAGCATAATAAGAGATGAAATAATGTAGACATGAGGGTGAACATTGATGCATTTAGAATGAGTTTATAATTTTATTGTGTTCACAGGCAACTCATCCTGTTTGGAGGTTTAAAAATCTGCCAGGACTAGCCCTTACCTAAAACTTGCTTTATGATGATTATGAGGTTCTCCTATATCTAGCGCCATGTATCACTTAATTTGGCATGAAGGTAGTGATTATATTATATCATTCTAGGTTATGTATATGCATTTTAAAGTGATTTAGTATATTATTTTAAGTATTTCGACAGAATATATTGCAGGGTTTGCTGATTTATGTCTCAATACACAGAGCTTGAAACTTATTTTCCCGGAAGCCAGTTGTTGCATTGTTGCAAGAAGTGGCTGATGCGAAACAACATTGACCAGGAACCAACATTTTGCATATAATTTTTTTGGCAAAGGATTTAAGCTAAAGCTACTAACTCAATATAATGCTACATTCGTAGGCAATAGGATACGCTGTACTGATAAGATTTTGTACCTAAAATTAAGTGGTCCATCCTAAACCCTAAGAGTGTGTTCGGCTGCACTTTTCTCAGCTTTGCTGCTGCTGTATCTCCTATAGCGGAAAGAAATTTTCTGTTGACCATCACAGAAGCAACAGTGACAGCACTGATAAAAATAGTGCAGCCGAACAGAGCCTAAACCCTTAGAAATATGAAATAATCTGACGTGTCACAATTTTGTCCCCAGACAAGAATGTCATTGTTTGTATCGTCACATTTTAAGCAGGATAAGTTTCATATGTTGCTAAAGCATGATTAATGGACAGCCTCAGTATCACCCCACTCGCCAGACCAACCGGCTTGTATTAATAACTATCGATTATATAGGCTTACTAACAGTGAGATTTCCTAGAGTCCGTGACTGGCACCTTTTATTGGTTTTTAGTAGTATCAAGGAGCACTATTTTGGTCTGATGTTAGTATGAAGTAATGCTTGGAGATCTTCAAACAAAATTTACAATTGTTTTGTAAGTATGTATTATGACATGTCATTTATCAGTTGTCCGGTAGGTCAAAATCCAACCTAAATATGAACTAATTTTGTTTCACAGAAATTCAGTTACACTATGATCACAGT
This sequence comes from Zoysia pacifica, assembly GCA_001602315.1. Lineage (NCBI taxonomy): Eukaryota > Viridiplantae > Streptophyta > Magnoliopsida > Poales > Poaceae > Zoysia > Zoysia pacifica. The sequence continues at coordinate 29,934 of BCLH01001957.1, forward strand.
AAACTTCTCTTGAATATGACATTTTAGCAGGAATGCATCCTGTATCAGCTGAATTTGCTTGTAGTCAGAATGCAAATACCTTGAGCATTCTGATCATTTTCAATTCCTCAATTGCAGGTCGCAAAGCGGTTGGAGAAGTTCAAGACAACAATTTTCACACAGATGAGTATGCTTGCAAACAAGCATGGAGCAATAAACCTTGGCCAGGGATTTCCAAATTTCGATGGCCCAAATTTTGTGAAAGAGGCTGCTATTAAAGCTATTAATGCAGGGAAGAATCAGTACGCAAGAGGGTATGGTGTGCCTGAATTAAACTCTGCTGCTGCTGAAAGGTTCCTGAAGGACAGTGGATTGCAAGTCGATCCTGAGAAAGAAGTTACTGTGACATCTGGGTGCACAGAAGCAATAGCCGCAACAATATTGGGTCTGATCAACCCTAATGATGAGGTGATCTTGTTCGCCCCATTCTACGATTCATATGAAGCTACACTGTCCATGGCTGGTGCCAATGTCAAAGCCATTACTCTCCGTCCTCCAGATTTTGCAGTTCCCCTTGAAGAGCTAAAGGCTGCAGTCTCTAAGAATACCAGAGCAATAATGATAAACACACCACACAATCCTACTGGGAAAATGTTTACAAGGGAGGAACTGGAATTTATTGCCACTCTCTGCAAGGAAAATGATGTGTTGCTGTTTTCTGATGAGGTCTATGACAAACTGGCATTTGAGGCTGATCATATATCAATGGCTTCTATTCCTGGCATGTATGAGAGGACTGTGACTATGAACTCTCTTGGGAAAACGTTCTCACTAACAGGATGGAAAATTGGCTGGGCAATTGCCCCACCACACCTGACATGGGGGCTAAGGCAGGCACACTCATTCCTCACATTTGCCACATGCACACCAATGCAAGCAGCAGCTGCAGCAGCTCTCAGAGCACCAGATAGCTACTATGAAGAACTGAAGAGGGACTACAGCGCCAAGAAAGCTATACTTTTGGAAGGATTAAAGGCTGCTGGGTTTATTGTTTATCCTTCAAGCGGAACATACTTCATCATGGTCGACCACACCCCATTTGGCTTTGACAATGATATAGAGTTCTGCGAGTACTTGATCCGCGAAGTCGGTGTTGTCGCCATCCCACCAAGCGTATTCTATCTCAACCCTGAGGATGGGAAGAACTTGGTCAGGTTCACCTTCTGCAAGGATGACGATACACTGAGAGCCGCTGTTGAGAGGATGAAGACAAAGCTCAGGAAGAAATGATGGGGGAAATTCCGTGTGGCCGGTGGCTGTTGATTGCTGAATAATCTGCTTGATTTCAACTTCAAGCATGTACTTTTCTAGCTATAGTTATCTTGTCAGTGACTTCACCTGCGGTGTTTTGAATGTCTTGTCTGCGTGAGCAGATGCTCGTGGATCAGGAGAGCTGCAGTACTCTTTTGTAGCCTACTGAGCAATTTGCGGCAGCTATTTGATCATCCTTTTCCAACTTGTCGAACCACCAGCCAAATAACTGACCAAAGCAAATCTTCTGAATCAGTGACACTGTTCTCCTATACCTTTCTGTAGGTTCTCTCATAGCTTTACCGCAACGGTGAAACTTTACTTACCGAAAACGATTACTACAAACCGCTTTCGATTCACCTTTACAGGGATACATCTAATTTTCTGGGGTCTTGTTCAGCATTTTCAACAAATCCCTTTATCAACTGACTACCTTCACCACGAAGTTCCAACTAGGCTAAAAAGTAACGCTGATTAGACCCAGCAAACCGTGTGGTATCTACTGGAGCTCCCTATCCATGATTTGTACCGTCGATCCACCGCGCATGACAGCCTGCCGGAGAAACTCGAAGTTGCGAACCCTTCTGGACACGACGCTGTCCATCGCCCGCGAGCCACAGAAATTTCCGGTAAAATTAACATCACATGTTACATCCACGGCGCACAACTCTGCACGCCGGCATCTGCCGGCTGCCGTCACTGTCCAGCACACAACACACCCTTGACCCATCTCGTCGCAGCGAAAAGATGGACAAGATGATAGGAACGAGCGCGACGACAAGCCGAAAAATCATGCAATCACGCGGCGCTGATGTGCCCATATTCCTTGCGGATGCCGATCCTTTCCAGGTTCACACTTCACGCACACAGGCATGCTTGATGCTTGTCTAGCCGCGGCGACAGGAACGTACAGCCAGTGAATACATTATCTCTCGGGTTCGCGCCATCAGCGTATTGGCCCTCGGAATCCCTCGTCAACCCCACTGGTATCTCCCTCTCCTTGGCGGCACCCGACTAGTACCCAATAAACGGTGGGTGATCGGAGCCGATCGGGCAGGGCAGGGCACTTGAAAATTGCCGTAGCCGCATGTGGGCGAGGGCGAGGCTGCGGCATGTTTGCCGACCTCACATGCTTTAAAGAGTGGCGTGGATTAGCAGGTGCGGTTAAACTGTGGTGTTGGGTTCCAAGATCCTGGAGTAGGAGTGCGTTTTTGTGCCGGTACCCAGGGGCCATCTGCATCGAGATGCAATGATCAGCCGGCTCGATATTCTGACTGAGCTACTCCTCTGTAGTGTACTGACGCCTGAGGGAGTTGTTTAACGGACGTTCTTGTATTGTACTGCATGTCACTGACAAGGGAACTAGTATCAGTACTACTATTTCATAGGCATTCGCGTGACGATCCGTGATCCAAGTATCTTTATTTGGTAGTGGTTGTATGACGAGTGAGGTCAAATGTTACAGGTTCAAAAAGATCAACCGAGATGCTAGCATGATTTGACTGACCGGAGAAGCATGAAAGATATGGTATCCGCTGATGGGTTCCTGAACTCGGTGGCACTGAGAAACATCTTCCGCAAAGGCGGCATCTCCTCCTTGGGCACCTGGATGTCAACACAACAGAACGGCTCAAACTCCGCCCTCTTGCTCCCTTCTCGTTGTCAACAGTCAAAAGTCATCCAAGATTAAAGTTGTGAAAATTCCAGTGCAACCAGAGTCAGATACTAAACACTTCTCTTTTCAGGTCGCCATGGAGAGACGCCCGTGTTACCCGGTTCCATGATCCTCCACCCACCAGCACCAGCACCAGCGCACCGCCATCCACCAACCCTGCACCGGCGTCATCACCTTGACATGAGCACCAGCGTTCAGAGTTCAAACTCCAAAACCCACATGATTGTTTTAGCCACCGAGACCCATACCATCACACCTACTCCATGAGACGGTTCTCCAAAAGAAGTGAAACCCTGCTACCTGCCCCATGTTAGAAATTAAGTATTGATTGATGTGTTGACGCCGAAAAGATTCGAATCATCACACCGAGAGCACTAAGTCGTGCGGGTCGCAATGGACCGGATCGATGAGGTCGCGTTCGATCGGTTCGGGGAGAGATAGGTATCACGATTTCGCTGTGAAGGACAGCTAGATTTACAAACAAACCTGCAAAGTGGTAAACAACGCTCTTTCGTGGCAAGAACGATTAGTTTACAAGCAAACTAGCAAAGACTGTCGAATCTCCCGTCCGAGAGGGACTCCGTCTGGGCATGAGTGTCGCCAGACGTGCCCTAGATCGGTCGACAGGCGCTAAGACGTCATCTATAGCCGTGGAGACCGGTGAATGAACAGCATAGAGGGTTTAAAAAAATTAGGGTTTAGAGAGGTAAAAAGTAAAAGAACAATTGATACAATCGATTAGGTTACCTGCTCAATCGGCCTTAGGCCTTTTTATATAGAGGTGAGGTGCTCTTACTCTGTGGAGCTACAGATCTTTTTGATTAAGAAACAAATTAGCTTTAATTTGGTGTAAAAACTAAGAAAAACAGATTTTAGGTATCGGACACTTCGACACTTTGCCGTAGACTCCGGTGGGCAAAATCTCACGTCCAGAGAGGGCTTACCAGACACTTCGGTACTGTACCGGACACTTCGATATCGGATACTCCGACACTTTACAAACACTCCGGTGGCGACTCGAATATTTTTTTTGTTAAGTTCATAATTTCTTCGTTCAGTTTCTAAATTAAGTGATCCATATATTCGTTTTGATCGTCTCGGCAAGGGCTGCGTTATGGAATCTTTAAATCATGGATTTGGCTTTATTTTCATGTCTTTTTAATCACTTCTTTTCTTTTTTAGTGGAATTTAGTCAAACTCTTCAAAAATATCTTCCATGTCCTGAAAAACATGTTGAAAAACAATTATTGCAAAACAATCATTATCAGATATATTCGGTCTACCAAAGTGGAGCATCCGATTCGGGAAACGAAAGTCTTCCCAAGATGCAAATTTTGGGTGTCAACACGCCCCCCTATTTTTTGGCAAAGCTAACGTGCCAAAAAATATTCTTATTACCCAAAATTGCTCAAGTATGATGATAAACAAGATACCGATTATCTAGAACCGATATAAAAAACCAATCTAGTAGCCGAAATAATTTTGTCAATTGTAGCAATGCGTTAGATCGTATTAACTAAATATTTCGACTACTGAATCATTAAAGTTCAATCTATAGTTCGACATTATATCGGATGGTCCGGTGCGCAAAACACCCGAACCCGAGAGAGCACGACAGATCCTCCGACGACATACCGGAGATTTCGATGGTCGAACATTCTAGTCATGCACCGACAGTCCGATGTGCAAAGCGCCTGAACTCGAGAGGGCTTACCGAATACTCCAGCATTATACCGGATACTCCGGTCACCAGATATTTCGGTCCTGCATCGGACAGTCCAGTGTGCAATGCACCTGAACTCGAAAGGGCTTGTCGGATACTCTGACATCATGCCGAATAGTCCAATGAGCAAAATGACTCAAACCCGAGAGAGCTTGCCGGACACTCCGGTGACTGCAGATTCTACCCAAAGTGATAACCAAATCATCTATTGGCCTTGTTTTCTCGCAAGATAACATTCATATTAGCATTTCATCATATATTTGATAAGCATGACAAATATTTCTATTGTAGCATCTGCTTCCTTACATTTCACTTAGCGGCTTTGCCTCTCGAGTGTCGAAGTTATTAGTGGCTCAACGATGATCGGTTACAACTCATCGTTAATTGAAATCTCATGCTCTTCTACCCATGTCAAAACTATGTCATTTTGCATTTAAGCATGCTTATTAAATTTTTCAATGTTCGGCAATAAAACTTAAAAGCTCATAAAATGCTTATATGCCGAACTTTGAACTTCTTTTGAAATATTGATCTAGAATTACAAAGACAATGACTAAAAAGACTCTCAAATACTCTAATTCGGTTTTACCAAGTCTTTAGAACAACGACAGCCGAATTATCTCAACATCGATAACCCCAAGTATCGGTCAATACAATTAAGTTCTATTGATATTGTAATCGGATACTTGCTATCCCAAATATATAGCAAAAATCATTGGCTGCATAAATGTCTAACAATGCTGAATTCATGATATAAGACTTAGCATCTACGGATTTACCGATGTGAGCACAATGATATATCCTTCACATGACTTATACAACCGAAATAAACTCTAAGAATGAGTACAAGTGCTATACATGTAGTAAGTTCGGTCTTCACACCGAAAGCAATTCAAGTAATGGTACGATCATTTAGAAATAGCCCTTCATGGTATGCAAAGTATTTGGGCGCCCAAAGATTAAAGTAAATAAGCCAAGAAAGATGAGAACAAATAGCATGAGGATGACTCCAACACATACGCATTTGTGACATGTGCAATGAATCAGGACAAAACAATGACCAATAGTTTTGATGATTAGGTACATACCTTAATGGCTTCTTAGTCTTCTTATTATTCATTATCTTCCTTGTGCCCATCACTTAACTATCACTATTGTCATGTTCTTGCAACCTTTCTTTGTGAATCCATGCCATGCCCTTCTTCTTCAACTCTTTCACACTAAATTTTTTTAAATTTTTTATTTGCCAATTTGAGAAACCGAGTGGACCTCTCGGTTGTGCCTTCATCTTGGGAATTGGCAACTTTAATTTGCTTTTGGACGCCTTTAACTTCTTTGGTTCAGATTTGGCATCAAGAATATCAACGCTTTGGTTGCTTCAACTTTTTGCCACTAATAGCCAAATTTTTCAAAGCACGAATCAGCTTCTCTTCACTTGAACTCACATCTAAAATTTTATCCTTACGACCGTCCTTTTTGACACGACAGACTTGTCGAACCACCTTCCTCTTCTCTTAAGCCGTTGACCGATTCTTTTTATCGAAACGGTCTTTCGAATATAGTTGCCTTCCGGTGGTTTGCTTTTTTAGTGTCATCGTGTTGATGATATGATTGAGGCTTCATCTTTGGATCATATCACCCCCATGATGTATAAGGATGACAAGTTACCGTGTGTGATCCATATGAAGGTGGTACAATTAGCGTAAAAGGAAGATATGGATCCTCCGAATAAACTCTCTTTCTTTGCCGATTTGAATCATCATATTTGTATTGTGGAGGCACTTTTGATGGCTTTGGGCGATTTGGTTTATGATCATTCTTTGCATCTATCTTTTCTATATATTTAGCTAAAAGCTCTTCAAAAGTAAGTTTTGGCTTTCTACCTCTGCTTTGGCCATGGAATCTACCTCCGTCAACCTTCTCCAAATTGGTTCTCGGATTTCTATTCTTTTTGTTGACCTTGCGAGAGCCAAAATGAACTTGAGACTCTGATTTTTTTCGGCTTTGCTGAATTTAGCAGATTTGAGATCAATCGCCCATGACCAAACTCGAAAACTTTATGTTGCCCCCTAGTGCACATTGGATCTTTTACAATCTCGATAAAATCATGACCTTTAATAATATCATCATGAATTTCATCGATAACTGCATTCTTTGTATTGGAGGGCGTTAACTTGTTTTTACTAAGAGTTAACTCCTTGTTTTTAGATGAACCGGCCTGTGGCCGATTTGACAAGTTTTTGCTATCGAGACCAATTGAGGCCAATTGATCATCCTTATGTGTTTTCTCAAAAGCCAATCGTTCTCCATCAATGGCCGATTGAACTTTTTGACGAAACATATTGCAATCCTTAATACTATGCTTAAAAGAATTATGCCACTTGCAATATGCTCGCTTTACTACATCTTATGGTGATGAAATAACTTTGTGATCTATGAGTCTAATAAAACTATTCTCAAACAAGTTGTCAAATAAATCATCACACAAAATCAAATCAAAAGTGTACTTCATCTTCTTTAGTCGACTCTTTTGAGGAGACGGCTTTAAGACTAAACAAACGAATGGTTCAAATTTCTCATCTATCCATTTGGCTACGCGTTTACTTGTGTCTCTTTTATCGAATGCTTTAGAATCTTTTACTACACTAGCATCGGTTTTTGCAACATTGGTTAATCTTGACTTTGTTCTTTTAAAACTCGAATGGCCACAAGTAAATCATTTAGATAAATTTTTTGGCAATGATAAGGTTGAAACTTTAAATGCCAAAATATTACTATTATCGGCCTTTCTAATTTTTATAATGCATTAGCCGATATTATGTGAAGACTCTATTGCTAACAAGTAATTTACCCCTCTCAATCGATCCCTTACAATTATTTACCATAGCAGTACTAACAGATGCATCAATTAAAAATTTATGATCTGATTAGGAATTAGGTAAAGTACTCGTGAAACATACCTTATCAAATATGTTGGAGAGACGTGAAACCTTGATATGGATTGAGCTGTGGTATGGCAACGCCTACATCTTTCTTTCGTCTCTGTCTCCATGCTCTCGTTGATGCTCTTTGCTAACCGAACCTTGTTCAGTTACGGGTTGAGATCGATAAATAATGAAATAATGACTTGACAAACATATGACCTCTTTAGAAAAATCAAACATAGCTACCTTTTTACATTGATATCCTCATGTGTAGCTATGTTTGTTTCCTCGATCTCACTTGTAGCCGATAATTCAGTAATAATAAGCTTTTTATCAAAATGGCTTTTGATTCTTGCGAAATGTTTTGCAGCAACCGCATCCATTTTCTTCTCTATACTTGAAAATGTATCTTGAGGGAACATAGGAGCAATTGTTGAGTTTTACCCATTTGGCTATGATTATTATTTGTATTTAAAGCCGAATTAGTGGACGAAGTATATGCAAGTGTAGCATGTGGAGGTATGTGAATGTTTGCTAAACTTTTATTAATTTAGCTACTATTTTCAGTAATGTAAGGAGCCTAATTATAATCATCAAGACTTGAGTATAGACTTGAGTATAGTGCTGAATTTATAGGCATAACCTCCACTCTAGTAACATGCGAAGCATTATATGGCACTTGAGAATAATTTGATGAATAATATGAACTAGTATGGCCATATGTGTCATGCATCGGCACGTCATATGAAGCTATCATAGATGGTGCAATTGGTGCCCGTGCATTGAAAGAAGAAAGACTATATTAAGCATTCACAAAATTAGCATGTGGTGTTTCATAAAACTTAGCCGAACCCGTCATGTTGGCTTGATCTTGATAACTACTCATCGGTATATGAGCTTGTCCTATTACCGATGTATGATATTACCGATGTATGAGGATATGTGTATTAGATGTTACTAGTAGAATTTAAACTTGGAATAAATGCATCATGAACAATAGTTGCATCATAGACAATAGGTCTTTGCATGTATTCGGAATGATGATTCGAATAGTTGAAACCACTATATGTAAAATGACTAGTCGATGCAATATACTCATTACGATATCTAGCAACATCAATATTAGAATTTGCAGTGCTTGCAAAATGATCATTAAAGGTTGCCATTGCATATTGTACCTTATGATCATCGTGGCGATATGTATAGCCCGCCATGTGTTCTATTCTTGTCTTAATCGAATCGCAACAACAAGGTGGTCTTGATTTCTTTTTTTTTTTTTGGGTCCTTACAAATAAAAACTGCTCAACAAGAATAAGAACAATCGCAAGTAAATGCAATAGCTCAAAGAGGCCAGATGTGATGGTGTTGGCAAACCACAAAGATAGATCAATTAGAGAAAAGGCTGGGTTAGAAAAATTCGATTGTTATGATCAAAACCAAATAATCGTCCTCAACGGAGTCATCAAAAAGTGTGTTGACTCTGAAAAGATCCGGATCAACGCACCGAGAGCACTAGGTCTTGCGGGTCGCAATAGATCGGATCAGTGAGGTTGCCTCCGATCGATTCGGGGAGAGATAGGTATCACGATTTCGCTATGAAGGGCAGCTAGGTTTACGGGCAAACCTGCAAAGTGGTAAACAACACGCTCTTGTGGCGAAGAACGACTAATCGAATCTTCCGCCTGGGAGAGACTTCGTCTGGGCTTAGCGTCGCCGGACGTGGCCTAGGTCGACCGTCTTCTATGGCCGTGGAGACCGGTGAATGACAACATAAAGGGTTTGAAAAAAGATTAGAGTTTGGAGAGGTAAAAAGTAAAAAGACAATTAGTAGAATCTAATTGATTGGGTTACTTTATCAATCGACTTTAGTCCTCTTTATATAGAGGTGGGTTGGTCTTACCTCGTGGAGCCACGGATCTCTTTGATTAGGAAACAAATTAGCTCTGATTTAGTGTAAAAACTATCAAAAATAAACTTCGGATATTGAACAATCCAACACTTTATCGGAGACTTTGATAGGCAAAATCTCACGTCCAGAGAGAGCTTACCGGAGACTCTAGCACTTTAGCTGACACTTCGGTGGTGACTCGAATATTTTTTGTTAAGTCTGTAATTTTCTCGTTCGGTTTTCAAATTAAGCGATCTATATATCCGTTTCAATCGTCTTGACGAGGGCTGCGTCATAGAATCTTCAAATAATGAATTTGGCTTCATCTTCATGTCTTTTTAAACACTTTTTTCTTTTTTAAAGAAATTTAGCCAAACTCTTCGAAAATATTTTATATATCCTGAAAAACATGTTGAAAAATAATTTTTACAAAACAATCATTATCATATGTATTCAGTCTACTAAACTAGAGCATTCGATTCGAGAAACCAAAATTTTCGGTCTTCTCAAAATGTAAATTTTGGGTGTCCACACGATGACTGACAAGCATGTGTAGGTATGCGTTGCATCGCTTTCGTTCTTCACGAGAGGAACGGCGGCAGCTCAAAAAAGTGGTCGACGATCCTACGAGGTGGTTGCGTCTTGACGATTAAGCGCTCGGCGACGTGCGAGAGCTACAAGCCAGGGGAGGCGATTCTTTCCATGGCCGGCTACCGTAGTCCCACTCGCTTTTCCTTGTCGGAGCTCGCCGCCCTCTTTTTCTAATCGACAGTCTTGAATCCTAGCTCATGGGTGATGTATGATACACACAAACGCAATGCCAAAGAAAACATAAATATTCTAGGATGGATACCTCACATGAAAGCTACTGAATGAGATGTTTATGTTTGCAGCGTCACCGTCGCCGTCGCTGTCTTTAAATTTGAATCCCTGTGAGGGGACGGCAGAGAGATTTTGAGCCGGTAAAGAAAGAAAGAAGGGGTCTCTGTACGTGACCTCGCTTATCACGCAAGCGAGCATCATGAAGGACGGACAGTTTCCTTTCTGTCACACACACACACAGGAGAAAACACACACAAAATTATAGTATAAATAGTCATGATAATAATCGGAGTATCAAACGAAATAATGATCAGACTTTGCTTTGCTGCCTTCTCAGAAGCCTATCTTATCCTTCGATTGATCGACATGTCACGATGATTGAGGAACGGAACGTGGTACCAGCAAGCAACTGGTTCGTAATATAATGCTTCGTTAGACCAATCCCAGGGCTTAATAAACTTGCGTGATGAGTGTGACCAATTATTATGTCTCGAGCCTGTTGCCCCTGTAGACAAAAGGAAAAGATTGTTACATATATTTTCGATTGGATCATGCTCTGCGTGCTTTTCATACAGGAGAAGCTGCTTCTGCCAGAAACCGCTGCCGTTTCTTCAGGCCGCCCGTCTTAGTATTGCTTCTTGCGCAACAGAAAGCTATGAAGTGCAGCAAGTTGCAGTTTGAACTTTGAAGGCCAGTTCCGTGAACAATTCGGCAAAGGCTACATAGTTCTTCAGCACATTTTCTGAACAATAATCTAATGATTTCTTGTAAGCACGCTTTGTACACATCAATACATAGGAAATTAAGTACGTATCACAGGCTCCGAGATTGCCTTCTGTTTGGTCTGTACTTGGAGGCCACAACCGAGACTGTCGAGCTTGTAAGATGTGTCTCGGACACAGTTTCGATGGAGCAGATGGGCCATGTCTGCATGTTCTTGGTTCTGAATTCGACAGTTTACAGGTCAAACCATTTCGGCACAACACTGTTCCCCAAGTAATATGCTCCTTACATAGTAGTAGTAAAAATAAACGGATGTAGTGCTATAATAATACAGTCTAAATTATCACGTAACAAGCGACAAAACGTTGTGAATTATTGCGAGCTCTGACATTACGGAATGAGTGACATCCCACATCATGCAGTGGAACAACCACTGATTGTCATGGCTGTCCTGGGGCAAGAAACTTGCGGCAACAGCGGCTCCACGCACACAGAATGCATTGTGCCAGGTTAACATTTCCGGAACCCTTTTCAAGAATTCATGCCTCCGATGCAAAAATTTGGAGGAGCAGCAAGTGGACCCAAAGCTAGCTATGAATGGACCAAGGTTTCAAAAATAGAGTGGGGCTCAGGTCAGTGCAAGGATTGGATCGACGACACAGGGTACTAAAATTAGTTATGCCATGTGGCCCTACACCGCAGGTGCTACAAATGGTAGGACACGAAAGAAATTTACAGTCCCTCATGTGCAGCTCCAAAGTGCATTTGCAAATGGAGAATCACTGCACATGGAGTCCCACCAAGCAGTCAAGTCAAGGATGGAGTGATGAAAATGAAGATCCAAACCACATTCATACTCCTATGTGCATTGCTCACAGGTAATTTCACAGAAAGCAGTAGAACGGGCATAGGAAAAACTCACTCTTCTCTTCCGTAGATACCCCATACCATACAATTGGATCTATGTACAGTAAACAGCTTGCAAGGAGGTAGAAGGGGGGCCGCCTACAGCGATGGCGATATCGCAGAATCTGAGCCGTTTTCGAAAACGAAAATTGCCAGCTCCGATCCAATCTCCAGCGGCACCCGTTCGTCGCTGAACTCTGCTGACTCGGACCAAGCGGTTGTGCTGCTCCGGTCGTCTGGACCTCACTGATTAGTTATTGTCCTTCGCTACCCTAGTGTACAGTTAGAAGGAGAAACTGAAAAAAAAAAGCGTGCCCTCTTGAGCGCGCATTCACACATAGGCTTCACAAAATTTGCCATCCATCCTGTTCTGGACTGCCTTGATTGCCGCCACCCGAGCAGCCGTGGCGGCTCTGTTTGCGGCCACCACCGCCTTGTGCACCGGCTCGTCGACTCTCGGAAGGTGGAAGGCGTTCTCCGCGGCACGCTGAGCAGCCTGATTGCGAAATGCAACGATTATAATTGGAGCAGATGCAATTTGCACGCGAAATGCAAGTTTGGAAAGAAAAGATCAATGCGCACAGACAGGGAAATTGTTGCTGCATACCTGTACAGCGCGCTGAACAGCGGGATCTGATGGAGGCAGTGGGGTCTTGAGAGTCCCCGAATCCCAGTCCCCCGATCGCTTGTCGCCGTTCCGGAACGTGTACATCCCAAATCCCTGTTTCTTGCCTTCGTGCCATGAGCCTTCGTGGCAATGGCCATTGGCGAAGCTGTAAACGCCGAACCCGTGGATCTTGTCCCCAAAGTACTCGCCTGCGTACCGATCGCCATTTCTGAAAGAAATCATGAACGAATTTAGCGACTAATCTTGAAATTGTTGCCAAGAAATGGAACAGTGCGAGTGTCGATTTGTTGAAATCAAAGCAAACACTAGGTTAATTTCGGCAGATGTTCACCTAAAATGGTAGCTCCCGAGGCCGTGCTTGACGCCGCACTAGAATTCCCCGACGTAGGAGCTGCCGTCAGAGCAGGTCTGGGCGCCGATTCCGTGGCTCTGGCCGCCGGCCCACTCGCCGGCATAGCAGTCGCCACTGTAGAAGCGGTAGACACCGTGGCCGTGCCGGAGGCCCTGGCGGTACTGGCCGCGGTAGCGGCTGCCGCGCGCCCAGCTCTCGATGCCGTAGCCGTCATACTTGCCGTCGACCCAGTCGCCCTCGTACTTGCCCTTGCCGAAGAAGTTGTAGATGCCGGCGCCGTTGCAGCGGCCCTTGTGGAACTCGCCCTCGTAGCAGTCCCCATTGCTGTAGAACTCGACGCCCTCGGGCACGACGCGGCCATGCGCGGCGGCGCCCTTGTCCCGCTTCTGCGGCTTGTCGTCTTCGTCGCCGATGAACCACTGGACGGAGCCGGAGCCCGGAGAGCGGCGCAGGCGCAGGCGGCCCCGGAGCAGGCGCGCGGCCCCC
>BCLH01001957.1:43360-53752 GCA_001602315.1 Zoysia pacifica
GGGAGGGCGAGGACGAGGAGCGGGTGCCCGGCACCCCCCGGGTGGTGGAGGAGGTGGGTTCCGAGGTGGGGAGGGTGGGCCTTGGTGTGCGCCTGCGCCTTCTTGTTGTCGGGCTCCGGGTCCTCGACCACCACGGCCTGGAACGAGGAGCAGTTGCGCACCGTGGGCGAGCGCAGCAGCGACGACGGCGTCCTCGTCAGCTTCCCGCCGCCGTTGCCGTCCATCCGTCCCCGGCGCCGCCGCTCCTCAATCGCTGGCGGACCTCCGTTTCTCGAATCGAATCCGTGGCCGGGAGACCGTCGCACGGACGCAGGGGCAGATCGATGTGCGTGGGGTGGAGCAGAGCAGAGCGGGAGTGGGTGGAGCGGAGAGAAGAGAGGAGAGGGGACGGGCGGAGCGGAGAGGCATCTTTATAACCCACAGCTAGCACAACACAACCACCGGAGGGGACGGGGAGGAGGTGAGGTGACCAGCTCCGCGCGGGCAGCGCCGGCCTGCCCTGCCACGCTGCCGCGTGGGGCCCGGAAGGCAGGAGCATGTTGGCGGGTCTCGCTCTCTGGTTGGTTGCTTCGATGTTCCCTGGCCCGGGCGGGGATCGCGTAGGGGATGACGACGCGGGGCCGGAGACTAGTTGCGAGTTTTCGGATCTGGGGGCTTGGTGCGGAGACGTGAGTGCGTCCAAGCTTTGGGCACGTGCAGCGGGGCGCTTTTGCTGGTCCGGGAGTCGGGACCAGCCGCCATCGGTGGTTGCCGGGTTGGGCTCGGAGCTTCTGGCCGGGCGGGGCGCGCGGCCGAGTCGGGCGCTCCAAATCGAGTGCGTTCCGTGGTACCAGCTCGGCGTGTTCCGGCCTCTGAATGATGGGCGGTCCTGGTTACTACGCCGGTGTCACCGTCACTTCTGCGGCTGGTAAAAATACCTTCGTCAAACTTTCAACATGCATCTGTAGCTAGCATCACACTGTTGCATTGCATTATATCGATGCAGGAATCAGCCTAATGTTGGCGGCCCCAACGGCCAACGCCCTAGTCGACCAAGCGAGGTCAAAGGTGTCGTAGTACCGCAACTGTCAACGCGCAGGCCTGCCTCCGCCCATCGATTCGCAGACCCATGCGGCCGGCCGCCGGCGCAGCCGGCCAACCACCTTCTCTTGAGACAGGAATCCTCGATCTGGCGCGCCGAAGCGCTTGACAGAACTCAACGGCGCGGGGAAGCGGCAGCGGAGACGCCAGGCGGTGGCCACGGCTGTTTCTCCCACGGTCACCGCACCGCGGGCGAATCTACGGGCGCGACTCGGGGCGTGCGCGCGTGGCCGCGCGTAGGCCGTAGGACCGTATCGCGGGGCGTGCAGCGGTAGGCTTTGGTACGTCGAGCCTTGTTCTTGCCGTCGTTCTAGAACGGCATGGGCGGAGTGGGACAATTTACAAATGTCCCGAACCTTTTTAGCCACGGCGTACAACTATTGACGGGGAAGCCTAGCTTCTTTGGCCACGCGATCGGTACTATAGGAGCTGCGTTTTCCATGGGGTTCTCGGCGAATTCCATCCTCGTCCCGATTGGACTCCAGTCTCCGTCCCAGAAGCGGCGGTGCCTTTGCTTTGGACACAGGCGATCGCGGAATCCAGACGCTCCTTGCACCACGGTATCTCACCTTGGCGGCACGCCGTGCCGTGCGACAAGGAACGGTCCACAGCATAGTACGTACTCCTACCTGCGTTTTCCGAACTCCACTCATTTTGTTCGCCCACCATCACCAAAGCGGAAAAAAAGGGGAGCGTGGTAAGCAATCCGATGGCCTTTCCCCCCCATGGACCATACATCCTTTTCATTCTTTGGTGGCCCATCCAGATGCACATGCTCTGACAAACTACGTACGGAGAGAGAAACATTTCGGTGTGTACTGTAACACCACGTTTCTCTATCGATCTAGTATTAGTACCTCGTGAAATGGATTTGATTCGTGAATACTGGTGGTCGCTTTGTATCCAAAGAAGAAAAGAATGCAGTTCCGCGATACTCCTACCGAAGAAGAATGCGCGAGCAGGGTAACGGAATCCGGACATCAGCTACAACCCGCCAAGAACGAGTAGAAGCCACAGTACGGGCAGAGCACAAAGGAAACTGCACTTGCTTACGGAAAGAAAGGCGAGACAGCAAAGAGGGATCGCACTAGCAGCACCTTTATCACGCAAATAGGACTGGACGACGAGTTCCATAGCACACGTCTACTCCGTAGGACTACAAAAACATTGCAATAATGCCGACGGGTCATATCCAGAGCTCTTTGAGCTTCTTTCGCCAAATGCTTCGACCTCAGAAGGCAGCCTTTCGGTTCGGTCTCTGTGGTGAGATCCCACCGTCAATGTCACAGGGTAACCATATTTTCCATCCATTTTGTTGTTACCGCGGGGCGAAAACAACAAACAGTACAGTTGAGCGGTGGAAAGGCGAGACGCGGCTTTCAGTGGCGCGACGGTGCTTGCCGTTTCGCTTAAAAAAATTTGGGCGTCCGTCAGCACCCAATGCGTGGTCCGTGGAGTCGCTGCCTGCTACACCATCCGAATTTGCACCCCGCGGGTGGTTGGCATCGCTGTCAAAGGCGTGCTCAACAACATCAAACCTTTTGAAATCGAGGAGACTGCTCAGGCTCGCTAAGCTTCACCATGAAGCTCTGGGTAAGTACACGTGAATAATCAAGCCACAAATACTCCAGTCGGCAGTGCATGCACGGGTGAAGCGATACCTGTGGGCGAAGCCTTTCGGTTCTCCGCAGCACTGCAGCAGGCCGGAAGAATGATGAAGGGTCTTTGGCACAACGTTGTTTTAAAAAAGATTTTTGTTTGATTCTGTGAAGTAATTTTTTAAAATAAATTAAAAAGTTAAAAACTGAAAAAATAACTTTTTTAATTTTATGAATTTTATAAAATGATTCTCTTATTTAATTTTAAAATTTTATTTTAAAAAATAAAAGTGAATCACTTTCATCAGCCGCAGAATCTTCATAAGAGCCGATTGATCGAAGTTCCTCTCCGTCCTCGAAAGGGCAGAAGAGGCCCAGAGCGAGCGCAGGACTACGCTGCGCGTGCAGGCAGGAAGGGACTCTGACGTCCTCGGGAAAAGGCGCGCCGGCGGCAGCAGCAGTGTCATGCGTGGGCTCTGACGCCGGTGATGGCATCGGCGACGGTTCAGTTAGGAGCATGGTTCACAAAACCGCTTGAAAGCCGCGGTAAACCGTGGTTTTTGATTAAACCGTTGCGGCTTGGTTTTTACGGTTGATCGGTTTTCGTTTTAAAAATTTAAATTTTTTTTGAAAATTTGAAAAAATTTGAAAATTCGAAAACCGCTCAAACAGAGCGGTTTACCGCAAAAACCGTTGAAAACCCGCTCAAACTGATTTGATTTCAAATTCAAAAACGGTAAACCGTAAAAACCGCTCGATAAACCGTAAAAATCGTTCGGTTTTCTCTCAAAAATTTGATTTTTGAATTTGTTTGATTTTTATAACGGTTTTCACAGTTTTTGCGATTTTCGTTAAACCGCTCTCGAGCGGTTTTCGCGGTTCAAACGGTTTTTAAAACCCTAACCGACGGTTTTCCTTCGCGCGCGGTGGATTCGAATGCGACGCCGCACCGGACGCAGGATCAAATTTCGTTGTTGTTCTCCCTTGCCCGGTCTCGGGTCACCGGAACGTTTCGGAAAGAAAGAAAAGTTGTTAAACTGTACAGATAGAGCTTTTCGCATGCGCCCGCCCTGGTTCGTTCATCTACTGGAGTACTGTAATGTGAAGCTGAAACGCGACCTTGCCCTTGCCGAAATGACGGGACGAGTTCGTGAGATTCTCTCGCGCCCTCTCCGCGGTCCATCCGCTTCGCTAGCTTCGTCGTTGGGGCAGCGTCGCTGCTGGGCAGTGACCCCTGCAGGCTGCACCCATCACGCTACAACGCTGGTTGCACTGTTAGGGAAAGCTGGCATCAAGAGATATGACTACATTGTCACGCTTCCAACTTCATTTTTCCTCGGTAGCTCGGCGCTCAAAACCGGTCCCCCGTTCCGCTTCGATTTGTCCATGTTCAGGCGACGTGTCTGCACGTTACGCACAGATTCAGGTAGGCTCAGTAGCTCATCGATCAGACTAGTCCCAAAACATTCTACAAGTACTATGTGGTTCAGTTTAGCTCGTGACTTCATTTGATTATGTACAGTTAGGACTAGGAAGCTTGCTTTTGTGGCTACAACTTTTGGACATGGCTTCACCCATCAGCACAATTGCCTAATACTCCGTATAGGTGGATAGATAATGGTTGGAAAGTCGTAGTCCGTGATGTACACATGCAAATAGTCATTTTTTTTTAAAAAAAATAAACATTAGTTTTGTTTTATTATGTGCACAGACAGACGATAAAGCTAAATATTCACATGATTTGAAGCTCCATGTACAACAAATTGAACATGAACGATGTCGCAGCAAGGTTGGACGTTATATTAGGCTCAATACTCGCTCTGTTCATTTATGTTTGATGCCGATAAGCTCAGTTTTGAACTAATTGGCGTCAAATATAAAAGAAGGGAGTATGGTATAAGGTAAAGAGTTGAACTACATGGAGTAACTAGCAAGATACAGGTTATGGGGCTCATTACATTTTCCTCTACCAATAAGCCTCTGACCCTCCGGCGAGAGCTTACACTTTGGCAGAGGCGTAGGGCAGCCACCTTCGTGACATAGAACCCGGGTAAATTAGCATAATGGGGACCTATATCTACAGTTAATCCCATTTCTGAAACTCCAAAACCACCAGAGCGCCAAAAGTTGCCAATAAAACAGAACCCGACCATTGATTATCATAGCCCCTGGTCACGATCCATGGCATATATCTGAAGCAGCAATATTGCACCACATTGAACTTGCGTTGTGGCTAGATTTTGTGATGATGCATGATCAGCAGTCAAAGCAATCCAAAATCAAGCACAGCTTCGGGCATGAAGCAAACCTGCATGTTTAGAGTCGACACTAATAAGATCTTTATTCTCCAATAAACTATAGATTTATGGAAACTTAATTGATAATCCAACGTACATTAATAAGTTTTCAAAGCCTGTGTTACATCAATGCAAGCAGACATTCTTAAATGTATATCGAGAAAATAAATGTACAAGCATTTGTATCACACATTCAATGTTAGGCCCTGTTTGTTTAGGCTTTTACTTTTGAGCTCTTAGAGAAGTTGGTTGTTGGCTAGTTCAAAAAGCTGGCTGATGAAATTTGAATGTTTGCTTTTGTAATATATTTTTAGCTTCTCTGCACACCAAAAGCTAAAAAAGTAGCTCATGATGTGCTTTTTATCTTTTAGTTCATTTCATCAGAAGCTTGCTTTTCAATTTTTTAAAAGCAAGCTTTTTAAAACCAAATTTGTTTCAACTTCTGGCTTTTCAGCTTTTCCAGCTGAAAAAGCCACCTGAAAAGCTGAAATAATCATGGCCTTAGTACTATGGTCATTGAGAAGCATGCGGTGTACACCAAATGTAAGCGTAACAATAATACAGTCAAAATGTATCTGGCCTTTTACAGAAAAAACATGTAAGTACTTCATCCAACAATGTAAGAATTTCTACGTTTCCCAATGCAAAATAAGGATTGAAGGAAAAGACTATTATACCCCTACTTTTAACACACAGAAACCTTCTCCCTCATCCAATTACCCCTCACTTATCCTCTCAAATTCTTACATTCTTGGACAAATGCAAAGCCCTTAAAATGCTTATATTATTGGACAGAGGAAGTATACAGTAGATCATGAAGTATAACCATCTCTATCAATGAAAAATAAACTGCTGCAACTAAAAATTTCAAAGAACTATCCAAATGTCTTAATCATCACATAAGAGTTCCAATATTAAGTGCGCATTGCAGACATGGAGCAGTAAAGAACTTACCGTATGGGGATGGAGCAATTGTAGGGAACTTAGATTTTCAGCTATTTTGGTTTTTCCTTGATGGCATCGGATGGAATACAGGCACTGATGGTGAAGGTATTGGAATCATTTGAGGAATTGGTCCAGGGACTATTTTTGGTAAATGACGAGGAACTGGTGGAAGCGCTGGTGGAATTTGTATTGGAGGCGAAGGAACAATGGATGGCTTTGGTGAATGCATAGATGGGGGCAGCTTAGGGTCTCTATGGATGCAAGGTGGTGTTACCACTGGACCAGCAGTTGGAGGAAAGTGGCTACAGCTAAGACATGGTAAGCAAGGGTGTCTGCTCCATAAAGGGGGAGAAGCCCGAGGAGGTAGACTTGGCTTCGTATATGTTGGAGGCGGAGGGTAGGGGATGCTCCAAGAGGGTGATAAGGATGGTGGCACAGTTGGGGAAGGCAATTGTGACGGTGCTGGACCTGGTGAGGGAGACGGTGAAGGAGATGGACTAGGAGACATATCTGAGATTGAGTGCTGTAGGTATGATGATAGCTGAACACGTTTTACTTTACCAAACACAGAGTGATTAAGACCAAGGTTCTTCTCATCAGGTTCTGTGATAAGCAGAGCTAGTTGTTTCAATCTATCTGGTAAAAGATCACTGCTTCCATCGAACACCCATGCCCCAACCGTCGCTGCAGCTTCTACTGAAGAGCCAATCTCATTCCTTAATTGCAAGTATATTTTCTGTACATATGGAAGACAATTAGCATAGAATTGGAGCAAATTACCCATTCAAATATGAACCACTAACTACCTAGAGACAAATAAATCAACAATACCTCATATGATCTCAAGTTCAATCCAAGTTTCAGCTGCTCCTTTAGCTCTGTAAGGTTACCCAAGATCTGATAAATTGAGCTGTTGAGAACAAAGTTGAAAAGGGGATCTGTGCTCGCCCACATAGAACTAGATTGTTCAGGAATCACAGTAATTCCTCCAGGGAACCTCAAAAACTCAACGGAAGATGGATGCCCGAAAAGTGATGGTGTCAAGGTCAGGTTCAGCTGCTGGAGCATCATCGCTATTAAGGATGATCTCAGCACACTAAGGGCTGGCAAACTTATTGAAGCATCCTTTGGATACGGAAGAACACCAAAAATAACTTCTGTGGTGTATTTAGAAGTTAAGGGGCGCATTGAAACAATTGAAACCTGTTCAAACCATTTTTGAGTAAACAAAAAATGGAGGCAGAAGAAATTAACGAAAATGAGAGAACAAGGTACCTTGCTGTTAGGTACACCAATCTCTTCAAATATGTCACTCCCTAGTTTGTCTATGCGGGCATTAAGGAATGACACTGGCTTTTCCAAGGTGAAACCAACTTTGATGTCCGCTGCAACAAAGAAAGTAATATTTATCAAAAACCCATCATGACGCATCATCATTTCATCAGTATGGTTGTTAATTTTAAGTAGTAAAGAAAAAATGTATGCATAATAACAAAATTGTCAAAAAGAAAAAGATAAACAAATTCAACAAAATGGCTGTTAACAAAAGACAAACGTTTTTTAGTGATTACGTGAATCTATTGCGACACTGAAGTTTGAAGGAATCAAATAACCCAAGGAAAAACAGAAGCAGACTCTGAAAAATGAAATTTTGTTTTGGGACATATTGAGCTATCTACACTAGGACATTTCCTCAGATGGGCATGTAAAGGAGGTAGAAAAGCCACAAGTGAAGTACACTTAACAGTGCTGACAAATGGAAAGCTCACTCATACAAACATGTTTGTCAAACATCTGATCAGTTCAGAGGTCACAAGAATAAGTATCAAAACAATACAATCAGGATGAAGAGTTAAGCAATTCAAACTAGAAACCTACCCCCACAGGGAATGTGACAAAGCAAACCAAAATATGCGTCTTGAGATACCATGGATAGTTTATGCGGTAATCCCTCCATTTTCATTTTCTTGATGTTAAAACAGCTTAGCTAGCGCAGATTTACACTAAAAAGCAATCCTGATGTCATGAAAAACAATAGGGAAGTGAGAGCAGTATGATCCATAAGCACATGACTTCTGTTAAAACAGCAACCACATATCTAAGGCCCTGTTTGGATACAAAGTAATTTTGGAGTTTTAAAAAAATACTACTACGGCTACAGTTTTGTAAAATACTTCGGTTCTAAAAGTAAGAAGGTGCTTGGATGTAATAAACTTTATAATTTTAAAACCATAGTAGTGGTAAAAGTGCAGCCGTTTTGGAGTTTTAAAATTTCCATTCCTGACTCTTTTTTTTTCTAAACCATGGTTTTACTTGACACTGGCTTCTAAATCCATGGTTTATTGATGGAGTACTTGGGTATTGAAAAACTGCAACGCCCAAACAGGTCTTAAACCAACAAACACTGGCCAGAAATAAACAGGCCAGAGCAAAGGAAAATAAATGAGAAACAATTTACATAATTACACCATATAACCGATGACGGAAGCTGGTCACCTTAGCTACTATATCTATACCTGACCCCCTGATCGGAGGTGACCAATGACATGTTCCAGAACAACAGGATCTGTTTCAAAACACTACGGATTATAGAGAAGAACATCTATGGAAACAGGTCAAGCTCAATGACATTTCAGAGACTCAACATCAACTTTATATCAGAACTTGTAAGGTATAAGTATGATCCTAAGTCTCAATATAACTCGAAGTCAAAATGCTCCAATATCAATGAACACGGGACTAATCAGACACTCGTCCTCATAGGGTGGTAGTCGCACTCTGGATCATGATACGACAAAATTGACGAGTAATTCATTCGAATTCTGATTAATCAAAGATGGAATCCACGAATTCATCGCATGCCCTGATTTCTAGAGTCAGCAATCAGTGCTCCATCCGATCGATCCGCCTCCCTTGTTTGCCGAAGCGAACCCCCAACTTAGAAGCTGCCCCAACTAAACCCACGAACCCCCCGCACCCTCACACAAATCAGGACTGAAATTTAATTCCAATAAGGTGCGGAGTCTCACCTGCCAGCACGTCCAGATCTTTGGAGAGGTACCCCTCGTGGCGCGACGGCACGAGCAGGAACAGCGCCGGGACGAGGACCCCCGCCGCGAGCAGGAGCACGAACACGCACCGGAACGAAACCGCCCGCCCGATCGCGCCGCAGAGTCCCGCGCGCCCCGCTCCTGCTCCGCCTCCGCCGCCAGTGACCTCGAGACCTCCGAGCTCCACATCGACGGGCTTCCCCATTCAGAGCGCATCTGACTCACACGGTCGCTCCTCTCTCCGCACCACCGCCGCCGAGCCGTGGCCGTCGCGAACAACGGCAGCACCAACCCCCCCCCCCCCCCCCCCCCCCCCCCCGCCCGCGCCTTCGCCTTCGAGCTCCTGAGACGGCGACCGGCGGCGGCGGAACACCGGGCCCGACTCGATTCTGCTCCTCGCTGCTGCGACTGTCGGTTGTTGAGTGGGAGGGAGGTGCGCTTCGCGTTTTGGTTTATTCGCTCGCTTCTTTTCCACCCCACTTCCACGTCGGACCCAGCTGTCAGCGTCCGGCCAGAAAAATGCGAGGGGGGATTTATTTTCCCGTCCGCATTTTTTCCGCTTGCTTACGCGTGATCCAATCCAAGCGCCATTTCCGTGGAAATATTCGTGCTCGGCTCGTTGGGGCGTCACCTTGCAGGCTGCTTTCCCGACCCAACCAACCGCGAGGGGAAATCCCACCGCACCTTCCAAACCGGCGACGCATGTGCGGACATGTGGCTCGCGATGGCGCCAGCCAATTTTTATTTTGCTTTGGTTAGAAAAGAATCGTGCCACTTGGCAATTGGGAGGGATCGTGCACAGTCGCACCGCACCGGTTGCTGCACCGGATCGTTCGCCAGCCAATTTTTGAACTGGTTTCAAGTGGCCCGGTCTGATTAGTTCTTGGGTCTGGTTTCTTCTGGATCATGGCCGGTTTTTCCTTCTTTGGACCGTGGGTTTTACGTTGCGTGTCCTTTTCTTTTCTTTGGTGACTTAAGGTTGATTTATCTGCACAATCTGTAGAGTAGATGAGACGTGTATTTGAGACCGTTTGAATCATATAAAATTGTAAAAAACACGATAAAAAATCTTATAGGTATTTAAATAGGTGATTTTTTAAAAATTATAAAATAATGTAAAATCCTACACGTATTGTGAAAGATGTTAGATATTTCTAGAAAAAACTGTTAAGGTTAGATGATGATAAAAAGGTACTCCAATGATTTTAACCATAGATCCGCTACTAATAAAAGGTACTAGTGACTTTTTTTATTCTGATAAATGCTACTCCTGTGAAGGGCTTCTAAACGAAATACACATCATTCATATGCATCGTTTACAATTATTTTCTCTAATATTCCTACGGTGGCATTGTCTAATCAAACGGGAATATATATATATATATATATTTCATTCATCCATCTCACTAGAAATACATCATA
>BCLH01001958.1:26370-41052 GCA_001602315.1 Zoysia pacifica
TCACGTGTCCACGATTCCCCGAACTTCTACAAAACACCGAACTTTCATTCTCTCGTGTCCACGAATCCCCGAACTTCCACAAAACCCCGAACTTTCACCCTCACGTGTCCACGAATCCCCGAACTTCCACAAAACCCCGAACTTTCACCCTCACGTGTCCACGAATCCCCGAACTTCTACAAAACCCCGAACTTTCACTTTCGCATGTCCACGGACACAGTCACAATCCACATGTCCACGGACACGATCACAGCTCACATGTTCACGTGTCCACGAACACGTCACAGAACTCTGTGTCCACGGAGAACTCCTCGATTCTGGACACCCGTGTGTCTAGGGGCCGTGAACACAGGCCGAACCACGTGTCCACATAATATTTCTCGATTCTGGACACGCAAGTGTCCAGAGGCCGTGGACACAGGCCGAGTCATGTCTCCATGCAGCCTTTGCCAGTTTTCGGTCACAGACCAGTGGACAACATCACCACGAAATTCGTCCCTTGTTTCACACCTGCACACACACACCCGACAGCTGTGGACACATGTCGGATAGCGCGTTCACGAGGGGAATTTCCTATTTTCCATCGTAAACACCTTGTTCGCCTCACCACCGCTGCACCTTAACTAAGTTTTCAGTGATTTTGGTGCCATTGGAACCATTATCTCAAGCTCCATCACATCAAGTACTCCGCACCTCAGCCAACCTCCGGTCTTGCCGATTCGCTTCAATAGTAAGTTCTTCGCTGAGTTTAATCGTGTTCCTTCTTTTGTTTTATCATTGTTAGTGCAAGTCTTTAACTATGATGCGTTCCTAAGCATAGGTTCATAATAAGCTAGTGTACACGCCACAGCATAGCATAACCCCATTATTTGGCACACATTAGTATGCGCACCCATGTTAGCACTAAATAACCTAACTTAAAATTAGAATTATAGAATTTATAGTTAAACACTAATAACTAAATACTAGGAAGGAAGTAAACACTTTAGTTAGCAGCCCATAAGCAACCTGCCTTGCAGTCACCCATGTAATGGCACCTTTTAGCGCTTGTGCCACTTGTTAGTTTTAATAATTTAACTATATAAAAGAAGTTAGGTAATTAACCATTAAGCACCTAAAGTAGTACATTCATATAGGTATAAACTAAATAACTAACAGTAGCAATATGCCCATCACCACATCACAGTTAATGCCATTTATTTAGTGTAGGAGTTCAATTGTATAGTAGAATCAAAAAATATTCACTAGAAAGCCCGTGCAATATATTGGCATACACTAGTGCACGTGCCACCTATTAGCACAAACGATATAACTATTTAGTTAATAGCTCTAAATTAATGTATGCACAAAATGACATAAGCTACACACCGCGTTCCGCTCATACTAGTGAGAATGCATGTTAACCCTTCATTGAACCTCACTTTAAGTCAATAGCCACCGCAACATGCATGACTTACCTTAAGTTTTTCTCGCGATTTTCTGGTTCTTAGTTGGAGTTCTTTGGATTTTATCGCTCCTTCTTGAGTTTTGTTTCTTTCACAGTAGTTTTATTAGGCTTTTTCTTTACGTAGATAGCGTTGAGTATAAGGAAGAGTCAAGCCTCAGGAGGAACCAGAAGGTCTACGTATGAGGCAAAGCTTGTAGATTGGACGCGAAGCCAGAGATTAAAGATTGAGATCTTGAAGAAGAAGCCTCAAGATTGAAGATTAAGGAATTTGCAGGCAAAGCTCTAACCTCATATTGGAACCTATATTTTACTAATGCTCCTATAGTGCCTATTTATTCTGCTATGCATGATATTTTGGTTTGAAACATTGTGTTAGTTATAAACCTACTTGTTCTTAGGTATTTATATTTATATCAGTAACTTGCTGTATAGATATGAATACCTTCCTTGAAAATCATTGATGAACTGTCCTTGATAGCCATAGAGATTCCGTACTTAGATAGTTTCACGAAACAGATATTACCTTGTACTAGATCTGCTTAGGACCCTATTTACGGTGCTCGGCACCGCCGCACCATATACTATTAATTTGCAAAATGATTTGAAAGGGTTTGGTGGTGTGAGTACAAATAAAAAGGGGCGAGATTAGAACAACGGTGCTAGGTGAGGAGGGGATGTCTCTGGCCGTGGGGTGGGGCTCACCTGAGGTGATGGTGATAGGTGTATAGGCTTCGCTGTGGTCCACCTGCCGTGGACGAGACTACCACCCCTGTCATATAAGGACCGGTTCATTAGCTCTCGACTTGGTAATTCTCGTGCAACCACAGAACCTATACATTTTGGGCAGGACTTATTCTCTTTACGTATTCTTTCCACATCGAATCACTGGAGGGTCAGTAGTGAAGACACAAGGGAATAAGAGAAGGGCGTGAGATGACTCGCTGCATGGCCTTCCACGGTAATTGCCCGCGTCACGAGAGCGTAAGCCCGCGGATATAGCCCCTGGTTTGGTAATACCCGGGATTGGAGGGGACCAGGAAAAGGCGTGAATGCGGTAGATATTCACGACCCGGCTCCGAGAATATACCGACGCGTCATCGACGGCCTGGAAAACCCCGAGAGATGGCCCCTGTTTGCACCTTGGGTGGAATCTGTGAAAAACTGCGTAGATGTGGGATAAGCATTATGCAACTCTAATGATCAGGAGTAGCATAACCTGTGGGTAAAGTGTACAACCTCTGCAGAGTTAAAAATTCTTTCGGATAGGCCGTTATCACGGTATTGACATGCTACTGTTCGGGTGCCCTACGATTAGATTTTCTATACTGTCTTGATATGTGAGTGGGTGTAGCTACCCGTGTTTTGAAAAGTGTCTGGAGAGGACAGTGGAGTCCCTTCCAGTTAAAATTTAGGAACTGGTGAGAACAGTTTATACTCTCCCAGGTCCAACTTATTAAAATATGGATAATAAATGTTTTCACTCTCTTTTTAAAAATCTTCTGTAGTGAACCTTGCATAAAACTGGTTTTTTGGCAACATGGACCTTGCTACAACCAATGTGCATCTATATTTATACCTTTGCTTAATGTTAGAGCTTGTTGAGTATCTTATGTACTCACCCGCCTGTATTTGTGGTTTTAGACAGTGAGAATCGCGTAGGTGATGTGCTGGTTTCGTTCTGCTTCTCAAGTCTGCTTGTGGATTTAGGCCCTGGTGTTTCGTTGCCTGCTCTGCTTTTAATGGATCAACCGGTATAGGATCGTAGAGATCCTCACAATGTTGTCACTAAAAGTCTTGTCTCAGGTTAGTTTTTCTTTTTAAAGTATGCGTTTGATATACATTCTGTTATATTGTGCATATCAGCTACTGATCCAGAGACTGATACGTATATCACAGTGCATCTCAGAAATAGGATGCCGACACTCCATAACCTTATAATCATCACGAGCATTTACACCCTGCTGCAATTATCAAACAAAGAAGCGGAAAATACAAGGAAAGGTAGAAATATGCACCTATATTCCTTGATCTCGCGACGAATCGAAACACATCTCAAAAGACAAGCTGGTCGATAGGTCTCTTCTGTGCACTCCCAGAATATATACGTGCAGTCCAGATCCAGAATTTCATTCAAAAACCAGCCGGCCTAGCACAGAATCAATGGTACTGATCAAACGTGACAGCACGTGTGTGATCCACTAAAGCACTATCAACGGGTTGAGATCTCAACACGAGACGCTGCAAGAGCAAGTTGCCACGTGAGGCCGTACGCAGTCCCAGCTTATCTATACGATATTCGCCGTAAGCATGCAGTCCGGCAAACTATTCAATTTCAAAACGAAATTTCGAGTGAAATCATTGTAGGGAGGTGAAATCGCTAGGGCTGGCTAGCTAAATTGAATTCATATTCTGGATTGATACATATCACAGATCGGAAACAATTTTTCTGTAATGTTGTCGCAAGTTGACATGTAATACGGCATCAGAAAATTTATCAGCTGCACGATCTGAGTTAATTAACAAGCAATTTTATCTGAGCTTCTTTTCAAAATTTAAGGATTTAGCGTACCCTGAACTTTCTCATAGACTGGACTCCAAGAAAAATACAAGGATTAGGATGGGCACAGGCGCTGGGATGGGCCTTGGACCTAGGTCTAGTTAGACCATCAGCGGCAGGAGGGCCTCTAACGAGGGCCATGGACCGACCACCTGCATGGTTTTGCTCTGGTCACCCTTCCTCGTATTGGATCAATACAGGCCCACAACTAACAGACAATCCAGCCCATTGATAAATTTATTTATCCTGTCCATGGGCTGCTATTCGCGCCTCAGGCCGAGGTCATGAAGTATTGATGTCCCTTTTTTTTAGTACTGTTGCACTCCGACCTCGCCAATTTACATCCCACGTCCAACTACCTCCACCCCGCCTGGTCTGTTAGTAAATGGGCCGAATTCGTCGTATTGGGCTGCTTTCATCGCTTCCGTCCTTTTACCTATTAATTCAGCGAGCACCTGTCCAAAGGCATAAATCTGACAGTCTAGTTGGGTGACTATTAGGCCGCGTGGTGTTTTTTTTTTTTTAAAGATGGGCCGAACCACTCAAGACGCGTGGCGGTGGTCTAAGTGTGGCTCCGCGTTAAGGTCCAGATCAGGCGCGACAACGCCGCACAATTTTTCTAGCGTAAAATGTGAAAATGATAGAAATTAGTTCGAGTGTTCGTGCTACGTTACAGACAGATATTGTAATATAATTTTTCTTCTATACTGAAAAGCAATATGATATATTTTCACTTCGCTATGGATAAAAAACATGATATAATTTTTACGATATAAATATGACAACTTGTATTAATACACGTTGAGTTACAGAAAAAATAAATTTACATAGTATTTACTCCAATTTAACTTTTGCACAATGTTTTTTTGACATGAACGAAACCGAAACTAATCTCAACTAAATAAATAAAAGAGTTAGTCTGCATCACAGGTTTTAGCTTACCGCCTGCTTATATCTAAGCAGATTTTGATAATGTACCGAGATAAGAAGAAAGTAACAGGTGGTGTTTAAATAGGTTTAAAAAATAAAAGTATTATAGCAGGATGTATCTTCTAATTTCTCTCTCATAATTAGGATTTAATTGAAGTGTGACATCGTACAGATAGAGTGATGGCAGCAGTTTGAGTCACCACTACGCTCAATGCTGCGCGAAGGTTAGAGGTCTTCGACATAGGCAGTGATGCGCCGCTGTGGAAGTTGGAGTCTAACATACAGCGTTATGCGGAGGTACGGCGATGAGGAGGTGCAGCGCTGTGTGGAGGTATGGTGGTGGGAAGGGGTCTACCAGAAATCGAAATCGAATTTTAATGGATGGATCTATTGTTCTTTCTATTAGAGATAGAATGTGTGATACAAAAATTATGGATAAAATTTGTGAAAAAAAAGTGAGATAAAAGATGTCCACAAACTTTTTATATTAGAGAGAAGGAAGTCTGTCCTTGAGTCCTTGACAACAAACAGAAGTGTTGGACAAGCGAACATCTGAAACAAACTTTTTGTGACACTAAAAAAAACTCAGAATTAACTGTGACGTCACAGACTCAAAAACATTGCTGAAAGAAACACACCAACGAAGCCCTATTGTAAGAGCATGCAAAACGTGTAGTGAAAGATGGAAATATCCCCAGGAAATTTATTCCGTCGGAGAAGCGGGGATGTGCACTAACGCTCTTCTTCAAGCCTCAGCGCAACCCGCAGCGGCTGGGGACGAAAGCAACCATCTTTCCAGGCACGTCGTACACCACCTCCTTTGTCCGCTGCATCTGTACTCCGATGATGTTCCACGGGAACATCTTGTCCGGCGCCGGGGCGAATGCGAGGCACCCGAAGGGAAAATCCTCGTCCTGGTGCTCGCGGAAGAAGTACATGAACTGCCTGTCGTCCAGGTCCATGACAACCCCATTCCCAAACCGGAACGCAATATCGGGGAGTCTGATGGAGCTTAACCCCGTGAAGTTGTAGCAGGTGTCCAGCCCGTTGAACGCCGGCGCCCGTGGGTACTGCGCCATCGACCTCCGGAACTCCTCTCGAAGAGCGGCGTAGACGTCTGGGTTCAGGTAGCTGAACGAAGTGTGAGCTTCGATCAACGTCCCGTTGCCCCTGAACGCCGCCGGGGGGAACGGGAGGTCCTTGCCCTTGATGGTGATGGCGACGAGGTCGACGAAGTAGAAGTTGGGGCCGGTCGGGTGGCTCACCAGCGGCACGTATTTGATATCACTGATGCCATAGTACTCGGAATGGGTAGGCGCGATGGAGAGGAAGCCTTCTTTGTCCGTGTCCGCTGGAAGGCAGTACGAGAACGTAGCCGTGTCTGGTGATAATGAAGGCAGGATACGAGACACCAGCGAGTTTCTGCTCTTGCTCAGGTCGATGTGCCCGACAGCCAAGTCGTCCGGGCGGAATCGGTTGTCCATCTGCATGCAGTGGACGGAGAATTTCTCGACCACGAGCGATGGCGAGAGCGTGAGCGTGTCCGTCACGATGGTGCCGTTGCCGAACACGAAGGTCGAGTTCTTGAAAGTGAAGGCGCACGCGCCGTGGGAGCACGACCCCTTGCAGTCCGGCGAGCCGCACGGCACCCTGTGAAAGGTCGAAGAGGTAGACGGGTCGAACGCCATGCTACTGCAAGGCGCGCCGGGAAAGCACGGCTTGCACTGCAGGAACGATATCCCGCCGGTGTCGAAGCGCAACGGCAGCTGCTGCGCCGGCGTGCCGTAGCCGGCTTCGACCGTGTACTCGTACACTCCGGGGACGCTGCGGACGATGTTCTGCGTGGCCGGGAGCGTCGACAGGCCCGACGTTGTCGTCTGCGTGGCTGAGGAACCAGGTTGTTGGGCCTCGGCGAGGTAGCGCAGGCGGAGGCCGTCGCGGTGGAAGATCTCGTTCAGGGACGTCGTTTTGCCCCCTTGCTTCTTGGAGCCTCCGAGGGGCGAGCACGGGTTCAGCCGGTGCACTACTGGCAGTTTGTTGCCAGTGCTAAATCCTGCAAAATTCATAATGTCATGTGTGAATTCATCAATGTTACTTCTTCTAGGACGAATCTGGTAACAGAGTTCAGATCCAAAGCAGCAGTACCAGAGGTGATCGGCGGGCAGGACGTCGTGGCTGAGGGCGAGACGCCTGAATCCTCCATGAAACTCAGCGTGAAGTGCCTGGACCCTCGAGTGTGACTAACGAGAAGACACATAAGTAGCAGACCGAGATGCGTGGCTGACGTCATGGCTCTAATTGCTGCTACTTACTCACAGTTGCTTGCACACTAACTGCTGGCATGCATGGACATATATATACACCATACACACTATGTATAGGAAAAACCGTTGGCAGTTCGTTCTTGTTTGCATCCACTTGTAACACGAAATAAACAAATCAATGGTTTACGGTATGGTATCGATGGATGAATCCTAGGTTTGAACTGGTCGCCCTGACGTCGATGTCGTTCCGTGCTCTGCCAAAATTTACACAGGTTAATGAGAATCACTTAATCAACGACGAAGCTAGGTAGATTTGCATCTACGGAAGAATATGCTGTCTGCCTTATGTTTTTCTATTGGGTTGTCTTCCGGCCGGAGAAATGATTTGCAGCTGTGAAGAGGCTGGCGAACACTTGTGCCGGCCGGCGAGGAGGCCGGCTCAAATACTCCCTCCAGTTTGAGTGTATCATACTACTACGCTTTGCATCAATCAGATCGGGTAGACAAAGACGTCTATGTTAGCCCTGGCTCAGATTCGCTGGCTATATGGAACGCGACGGAAGAAATCTCAGAAAATCCTGGTTGCACATTTGCTTAGGCTGGGCATGCATGTACACAAAGACAAAGGGTCATCTCTAAAAGTCTAGAATTTAATATACAGATAGCTAAAAGTACTAATCATATAAGAGCTCTGCTAAAGTAAACCATCCCTCTTTCTTTCACCTCTCTAAGGTGAAACTCCGAATCAATTTAAACCGTCGAATTTTAGAAGAAAAAATAAAATATAAAGTGTAATATTGATGTCACTTACCGATGATGACGTTTATTTTCAAAATAGTCACTTACCTAATATACAACACATGCAACTTTTCTCAATTCTCTTTCAATTTAAATATTATAATAATTATTAATTATTTTAGTGCTTTTACCTCTTGGAGGGTAAAATAACCATTTTTATCTCGAGATCCATGTAAATGAGCGGTTCATGTTCATTTGAGTTTACCATTGTGTTGCTATTTTTCACAAACTAAGAATTCTTTAAGCCAAATCACTAAATAATTTTATATAAGAGAATATACTAAAAATTTTAAGCCGTACTGTGTCAACCACAGTCAGTTTTCGAGCTCCACAGGGCAAGCAAGCTAGAGAGAAGGCATCAGAATTTATTTTGCTCATTCTTACTGAGACAAATGCGATACCCTCAAAAATTCCAACCAAATAATGATACTCTCTAGCAATTTTCTATTTTCTACACCCTTCTTTTATTTTTTATTTTAATGAAAAAATCTCATATAATGGACAGACTCAAAAAGGAAAAATTTCAATTGAAAATTTGAACCTTGATAAGTGCTTGAGTGGAATTTTCTTTTTTGGATTTATCAAAAATTATTCGAATTTATTTGATTTTATTTGAATTTAGAACTACTTTAAAAAAAACCCAATTTTCGCGTTGGGCCGTTTCCGGCCCAACCGCGCCGCGCCGCCTTCCGCTCCCGGCCCAGCCGCCCCGCTCCCCGCCTCCGGCCCAGCCGTGCTGCCCCCTCCCCTTTCTTTTCCTGGCCGAGCACGACGAACGGCCCGGGGAAGTGTCGTCTTGCCCGAGCCGTTGCCGTTGCCGCGCTCGACACCGCGTCACCCCAGCAAAGCTCCGCCCCGTCGCATCACCGCGCAAGCCCGACGTCACGTTTCCTCCGTCACGCACAGTGCCGCCCGTCCCGTCCCGCCTCGTCACGTCGCATCCGTGCGCGAGCTCGACATCACCCGCCCCGCCGTGTCACCGTCGCTCGACGGAGGCTGGTCGATTGAAGAGACGTCGCTCTTGCTACCTGCTCCGCGCGTCCTCCACAGCCTCGCCGCGGCATCGTCCTCCGTCACCCGCACATGGGAGCTCGCCCATCCTCAGTAATTGCGGCCACCAACCCGCCTTGACCAGTCGCCACCGCGCCCCGCTCCTTCGGGTGCCTCGCCGCCTATAAAAGCACCCCGAGCAGCTCCTCGACCTCACCGTGCTTCCACCGCAGCTCGCAGGTCAGTCCGCCCCTCCCTCGCGGCCAATTTCACTTTTCCCCTCCGACCTCCGCCGCCGCCGCGCCGCCGAATTGCTCGTCGTCAGTCACCGGGAATCCGCCACAACCCCAGCAGCTTGTAGGGGCAGCTCGCGAATGGTGGGACAATTACAGAGAAGCTGTTGCGGATCCTGCAGCGATCCGATGGGATGAGTTTCAGCGAGCCTTCTGCTCCTACCATATTCCCAATGGGATTATGAAGATGAAGGTAGATGAGTTTCGGGCACTGAAGCAAGGCAATGACCGTCAACCAGTACATCAAGAAATTCAGGAAGCTAGCACGCTATGCACCCGAGGAAGTTGACACCGACAGAAAGAAGTACGATCGGTTCTTGGAAGGACTGAGTCACGTTATGCAAGCTCATCTCGTCACCCACATATATCCCGATTTCAACACTTTGATGAACCGAACCATCCTCCTGGAGAAGGCTCGGGCAGGAATGGAAGGCGAAAGAAAGCGTAAGTTTCAGGCATAGAAAATGAGGCAACAGGACCGAACCTAGCGTTTTATGTTGGGAAGCTTCCAGAAGCCCCTATACCAACCCACTATGCACTACCGCGCCCCCGGGAATCCGCCACAACCCCAGCAGTCTGTGCAATCTGTCCGTCAGCCAATGACACCTCAGCAGTTCAAGACCAACCCCAGCAATCCCTAAGGTTCCAACATGGTTCGTGTGTGCTTCAATTGCCGTGAACCGGGTCACATGATCGCAAACTGCCCCCACAACAGGCCACCAACCACTGTGCCAACTCACTCTAGAGCCAGAACCACTGTTTTCGGAACAGCCCACAACCCTCAGAAGTCAGTAGCTCAGCCAAGAGGGACACCGCAATATGGACGCAGACGTGTGAACCATATCCACGCTAATGAAGCAAAAGAGGCGCCCGACGTTCTGCTCTGTGAGTATCTGGTCAACTCTCTCCTTGCCACAGTTTTATTTGATTCGGGAGCTTCGCATTCGTTCGTGTCTTCTCAATTTGTTAGTGAGTTGGGTTTGTATTCAACCTTGCTCAAGAAGCCACTAATGACGAAGTCACCTGGGGCTACCATCAAGTGCAAGCTTGGTTGCAAAGAGGTTAAAATCCTAATAAGTGGGGTAGAGTTTGTAGCAGATTTGATAGTACTAAGGTCAACCAAAATAGACGTCGTATTGGGAATGAACTGGTTAACCCAGCAGAAAGCCACCATTATTTGTGCAGCCTGAGAAGTAATCCTCACCAACCACAAAGGAATACCAGCTATATGCCGACCTCGCAGAAGGCACATTAACCCTATGATATGCTGTATAGAAGGGCAAAGGATAGAGGAGGTACCTGCTGTTTGTGAGTACCCTGATGTGTTTCCGAAGGAATTACCGGGTATGCCTCCTGATAGGGTAGGGATATCGAATTCCAGATTGACCTAATCCCATCGCTAAAAGGACCTACCGGATGGCGGTAAATGAATTGGCAGAGCTTAAGAAGCAACTAGCTGAACTACATGAGAAGGGATTCATTCGACCTAGCTCATCACCTTGGAGTGCGCCTGTGCTTTTCGTACAAAAGAAAGATGGCAGTCTGAGAATGTGCATCGACTATCGAGCATTAAATGAGGTCACAATTAAGAATAAGTATCCATTGCCCCGGATAGATGATCTCTTCAATCAGCTAAAAGGGGCAAGGTACTTTTTCAAGATCGACCTGAGGTCAGGTTACTATCAGCTGAAGATCAAGGAAAGTGACATAATGAAGATAGCGTTCGTAACCAGGTATGGACAGTATGAGTTTACAATGATGCCTTTTAGATTAACCAATGCCCCAGCATATTTTATGAACTTGATAAACAAGATATTTATAGAGGAGTTAGACCATTATGTCGTAGTATTCATAGACGACATACTTGTCTACTCTAAGAGCGCCGTTGAACACGAGGAGCATCTCCGAGCAGTGTTGGCACGACTAAGGGAACATTAGCTCTACACCAAGTACAGCAAATGAGAATTTTGGTTACAGAAGGTGTCCTTCCTAGGGCAAATCGCCACTGCCTAAGGAGTAGCAATCGACCCCGCCAAGGTGGAAGCAGTTATGGACTGAAAACAACCTACCACGACCATGAAAGTTAGAAGTTTCCACAGATTGGCTAGATACTACAGGAGGTTTATTGAGAGATTCTCAAAGATAGCCAAACCAATGACTGAACTGACAAAAAAAGATAGGAAGTTTGAATGGACGCCACAGTGTGAGCAAAGCTTCTAGACTCTAAAGGGAAAACTTACATCTGCCCCAGTGTTGATATTGCTGGATATACACAAGGATTTCACAGTGTACTGTGATGCATCGCGTCAGGGACTAGGATGCGTCCTGATGCAGAAAGACCGGGTGGTAGCATACGCATCTCGGCAACTGAATAAGCATGAAGAAAACTATCTCACTCATGACCTAGAGTTAGCCGCAGTGGTACATGCACTGAAGATTTGGAGGCATTATTTGATCGGAAACAAGTGCAAGATATATACAGATCATAAGAGCTTGAAATACATATTCACTCAGACAGAGCTAAACCTAAGATAGCGAAGGTGGTTAGAGTTGATCAAAGACTATGAGCTAGACGTCCAATATCATCCCGAAAAGGCGAACGTAGTAGCAGATGCCTTGAGTCGCAAAGCACACTGCCACCATATCCAGAGAATGACTAAGGAAATCAAGCTAATCCAAGAAATGGAGAAGTTGAAGTTGTGGGTTGTACCTCCCAGCATGGTGAACACCTTGGAAGACAGAATCTGACAAGCCCAGTCACGAGATCTTCAGATCCAACGACTAAGGGAATTGATAAAGGGAGGAAAGGTCCCGCGGTTTCGAGTAGAAGAAGACGGAACAATATGGCACGATCAGCAGATGTACGTACCCAGGGTGGAACAACTAAGAAAAGTAGTGCTAGAAGAAGCACATAATTCAGCATACTCGATCCATCCGGGATCGACACGGATGTACCAAGACCTAAAACAGAAATACTGGTGAGAAGGAATGAAGAGGGAGATAGCTGAATTCGTGGCCCGATGTGACATTTGCCAGAGAGTAAAAGCCGGACACTAGAAACCTACAGGATTGCTACAGCTACTGCATATTCCGACTTAGAAGTGGGATGAGATCTCCATGGATTTCATTGTGGGACTACCCCGCACTCAGAAAGAAAACGACGCCATCTGGGTCATCGTGGACCGACTTACCAAGGTTGCCTACTTCATCGCAGTCAAGAAGGAAGCCCGAGGTGACAAACTAGCACAACTCTACATAGACAACATCGATAATCTTAGATTGAGGCTCATAGTTCACCTCTCACTTCTGGAAGAGTTTACAAGGTTTACTAGGACGAAGTTGGATTTCAGCTCAGCCTATCACCCGCAAACGGATGGTCAAACGGAGAGAGTGAATCAGATACTAGAAGACATGCTACGCGCCTGTGTACTGACCTATGGAAAAGACTAGGAGAAAAGCCTGGCTTTTACAGAATTCTCATACAACAACAGCTATCAGACCAGCCTACAGCTGGCACCTTATAAGGCATTGTATGGACGGATATGCCGAACCCCACTGATATGGTCTCAAGTCGGGGAACGGTCGTTCTTTGGCCCAGCCATCATAAAGGAAGCAGAGGAAAAAGTCGCAGAAATTAGGAGTACGTTGAAAATAGCACAAAGCAGGCAGAAGAGTTATGCCGATACTCGTCGAAGAGAGTTAGCCTTTGAGGAAGGGGACCATGTGTATCTGAAAGTGTCTCCAATCCGAGGTACCAGAAGATTCCAAATTCGAGGGAAGCTGGCACCGCGCTACATTGGCCCTTACCAAATACAAAAGAAGATAGGGGCAGTAGCATACAAGCTTGACCTACCAGCTGAACTGTCAGATGTATATCCTGTGTTTCACGTGTCACAGCTAAAGAAATGTTTTGCAAGTACCTGAGCAGCAAGTACCATTGGAAGTGACAGATTTACAACCAGATCTGCGATACCAAGAAATGCCAATTCGAATACTTGAGACCACTACCCGACAGACTTGTCGAAGCATGATCAAGTTTTGCCATGTACAATAGAATAATCACACCGAAGCAGAGGCGACTAGGAAAGAGAGGATGACCTCCGAAAAGAATTTCCATACCTCTTGGAAAGCCCACGGAATCTCGAGGACGAGATTCCGTTTAAGTGCGGCAGGTCTGTGATACCCTCAAAAATTCCAACCAAATAACGATACTCTCTAGCAATTTTCTATTTTGTACACCCTTTTTTTTAATGGAAAAATCTCATATAATGGATAGACTTAAAAAGGAAAGTTTTCAATTTAAAATTTGAATTTTGATAAGTGCTTGAGTGGAATTTTCTTTTTCAGATTTATCGAATTTTATTTGAATTTATTTGATTTTATTTGTATTTAGAGCTACTTTATAAAAAAGAAAAAGAAAAACCTATTTTTCGCACTCCGCGCCACCTCCCTCTTCCGCCTAGCTGCCCCGCTCCCCGCCTTCGGCCCAGCCGCGCTGCCCCGTCCCCTTTCTTTTCCTGGCCGGGCCGCGCGCGCGGACGGCCCAGCACGACGAATGGCTCGGGGAAGCGTCGTCTTCCCCGAGTCATTGCCGTTGCCGTGCTCGATTTCGCGACACCCCGTCGCGTCGCCACACCAGCTCGACGTCACGTTTCCCCCGTCACGCACAGTGCCGCCCGTCCTATCCCGCCTCACCGCGTCGCATCCTTGCGCCAGCTCGACGTCACCCGCCCCACCGTGTCGCCGTCGCTCGACGGAGGCCGGCTGATTGACGGGACGCCGCCCATGCTACCTGCTCCACGCGTCCTCCACAGCCCCGCCGCGGCATCATCCTCCGTCACCCGCACATGGGAGCTCGCCCATCCTCAATAATTGCGGTCACCAATCTGCCTTGACCGGTCGTCACCGCGCCCCGCTCCTCCGGCTGCCTCGCTGCCTATAAAAGCGCCCCGAGCAGCCCCTCGACCTCACCGTGCTTCCACCGCAGCTCGCAGGTCAGTCTGCCACTCTCTCGCGGCCAATTTCACGTTTCCCCTTCAACCTCCGCCGTCGCCGCGGCACCGAATTGCTCGCCGTCGGTCACCGGGACACCAGTCCGACCGGAGCCACGGCACCACCACCGCCCGCACAACAGCCCTAGCTCACTAGCACGGCCACACCACCTACAGCGAAGCCCCGCACCAAGCGCCACCGCACGCCGCTGCCTCCCTTTCGCCGCCGAGCACCGTCGCACGGTCTCCGGTCGCGCCAACTGCACACGTGAGTTTGCAGCGTCCGCGCGTTGCTTGTGGCACCCCGCGAAAGCAAGTTAGCACCTCGACACACCCCGTCACCGTGGCGCCAGCGGCCGCGTCGCGCGCGTGTTCGGAGTGCTCCGCGCCACGCGTACTGTGCGCCAAGCGC
>BCLH01001958.1:44563-64858 GCA_001602315.1 Zoysia pacifica
CACACACACACACACGCTAGTAAAAGAAACTTCCGCTATATAAGGACACAAGCAACAACGGCTGGCTCTCAGTCCCCGGGCTCATGGTAGCTAGCTAGCTTTCGTCTGCGAACATATCCCAAAATGGAGCTGCTTCCTCTTCTTCTCGCCTGCTCCCTTCTCTTCACCGTTGCAGCTCCTGCCAGGGACATCTCCGACGCCTGCGCCTCGCAAACCATCGGTAAATACTACTGAGAAACCCATCGCAACTTACTACTTAGCTTTAATATTCGTTAATTGGCGATTTTTTGCCTCTTCTTATTAATCTAGCACTAACAGTAAAGCTAGAATAACTGTCCAGAGCTGAAGGTCGACAATTTACAAGACTTTAGAAGCTGGGTTTTACCTAGCTCTTGGCCTCTTGGGCATATATAATTAAACCATCATATATATGATAATAATTCATAGTTCATATGGCGTGCAGCAGCTAGGTAGACATTGAATTGGGTTCATGCATGGTCACCAGCGGTGCCTTGTGAACTCCTTCCAGATTGGCATCGAACTGCTCCCACATGAATTGAACACCGCGGCTCTAAGCCTCTAATCCGTGACTTCCATTGTTGCCGCCTCCAGCGTTCAGCTCCATATCCATATCCATCCCCAGCAGATAGATATATAAAACATTGTACGGCCACACGACCAAGCTTTTTTGTCCTCCTTTGGGTAATCTTATTAAGCTTAGGCAGTAGGAAGACCGGTAGATGGCGCGTCAAACGTCACCAGGTCCACATCGTTTTAATTAATTTTCTTCATTATTTAGTGCCGATTGATTAATTATGAATGATTTAAATGGTTTTCCTTTTGAGATGACTGGTAATAGTACTCAGTTTGGAACTATTATGTGTTCTGCACTTCCTTATCCGCTGGGCATCCAAAATAGTACTACTAGTAACTATACAAAAAGGGAGATGCAGCAAGTTAGGCGGTATTAATAGAAAAGAAAAGGCAGAGATTAGTCACCTAAACACATGTGCTAATTCGTCGTTAGCAATGCCTGTGCCCTTGCTAATAATGCACATTTGAGCTGTCCGATTTGTTGCTAGATCATCTTAAAACAAAGGCTAGCTTGCAGCCAGTCAACATGCATGGGGTTATGCCTGCGCCTAACTTTGGTCATTGGGCTGCTTCTCTTCTACCTAAGGGAAATGTAATATGTGTATCAAGTATAAGTGAATTGCACATCTATTCTCATTAGCTTTTTAACTTCTAAATGTAATTAGTTGGCATATACTAGCTTAATCAAAGTCAGATATCGAGTTTCCGAATCCTGACGGGCACAACTGCAATGCATACTCCCATTTCAGTAGTAGTCTTCCGAAGCCTGCATATTCTTTGACGTGTTTCTTTGGGTTGGACCTGTTCTCGTACGGCGTGTGCACGTCACCCGAGACAAGTGACTCGTGACCTAAACGAACTAATATAATTGGCCACCTATCATGCTTGTACCGGCGGCGTACAATTACCAATCGATGGCTAAAATCTGATCATGATTCATACACAGTGAGTGCCAATTGGGACCTACTGACAATAGTATGAATATTCCGTAATACTGTCGAGGAGGGAGTGCAAAAAAAAAAAGGGGTATATTTCAATGTCTCGGCTAACCTTTCTGTTCCTCGATTCTAAATTGTTGTCGTTAGAACAACAGTTTTATAGTTTGTTGTCTTGTCCAAACACCAACAGTTTAGAACCAAACACTCTATAGTCGCAGGGACAATACTAGTCAAATTATGCTCTTTGTGAAATAACATTGGCGTGGAACCATTTCAACACGCATCGGTGCTTTTTAATTATCTCCTTGGTGGTACGTCCCTGTCCCGTGTCAAGATCAACATGTGGATATGTCATATGTAGTGGAGAGACAACCAAAGTTTTGGGCCACAGCTATGTTATGGTATTCGAGGGCGCACGGATTGAGCTCCGATTGTGCAACTGCCGAGTGATGATAGGTGAGCTTTGATCGACTGTCGAATGATGAGCTCTGGTGGACTGCCGAGTGAATGGTAGGTGGGCCCAGACACAAGAGAGGTCTCCTCTTATGTCTCAGGGGTCTGGTTGGGCCCACTTAAGTCTAAGGGCAATCACGGCACCTAGCTTTTGGTGCCTTGCAGCTGTGCCCTAGCCAAGCTGGCTCAGTGCTAACTGCCGCTTGGTACACTGGTGTACATCAAGCTCGCAATCATAGATTCATAGGTCCGCCGGAGATCACTTTCTGATGAAGACATTAATTTTCGGTGAGTGGGTAGCGTCACGAACTATACATAATAAGTGGGTGATCATGCAGTCGCAGGCTAGCAATCAGTCACCCAGAAACATTTTAGATTGTACTATATATCTCACCCGATATGTACGGAAAACTCGATTTCATCATTAAGCAAATGTCGTTTTGAATCTTTCAATAGAGATTCAGCCAAACGTACTTTTGAAACTTCAAGGGTCAAGAGCTTTCAACATTTTTTGTCCCAAAAGTCTTATGTACAGATTCGTCTTGAAAAGTACTCGGTAACTTTTTTTAGAGTACTCCCACTTCGTACCATAGTAATCAAAGTTACTCATCGAGAATCAAGAAAAGTCAACGGTCATATTTAAAAAAAATGTTAACCCATATACCCTTTGTTTTTAAATTATTGTCATTTGACAATAAATTTTAGTGTTGAATTAGATTTGTTGTCATAATAAAAAGAATTTCAAAACAGAGATAATACATATGTTGGCTTACCCTGAAAATTTTATGAGAAGAGTACTTATTTTTCTTTGGTAAAAATGGCTCTTTCGTACTACCATGTTTCCAAGATACATTTTTTATTTTTTTAGAAACTTGCAAAGATACAGTTGACATGCGCCTAAACTGACCCTGTCGATCGATCTGCAGACTTCGAGAACCTCAACCGCTCTGGCCTGCACTTGACGCTGCACCACCCGCAGAGCCCCTGTTCGCCGGCGCCGCTGCCATCCGACCTTCCCTTCTCCACCGTGCTCACCCACGACGATGCGCGCGCCGCGCAGCTCACCACGCGCCTCGCAGGCAAGGCACTATCCAGCCGCCCGACGTCGCTCCACAAGGAGAAGGCCGCCGGCGGCCTCGCGGACTCGTTGGCGGCCACCGTGCCGCTCACGCCCGGCCTGTCGGTGGGCGTGGGGAACTACATCACCCGCCTGGGCCTCGGCACGCCGGCCACGACCTACGCCATGGTCGTGGACACGGGGTCCTCGCTCACCTGGCTGCAGTGCTCGCCGTGCATCGTGTCGTGCCACCGCCAGGCCGGCCCGATCTTCGACCCGAGGGCGTCGAACACGTACTCCGCCGTGCCGTGCTCCGCGGCAGAGTGCGGCGAGCTCCAGTCCGCCACGCTCAACCCCTCCGCCTGCTCCGTGTCCAACGTGTGCGTCTACCAGGCCAGCTACGGCGACAGGTCCTTCTCGGTCGGGTATCTGAGCAAGGACACCGTCTCCTTCGGCTCCAGCAGCTTCCCCAACTTCTACTACGGCTGCGGCCAGGACAACGAGGGGCTGTTCGGTCGGTCGGCCGGACTCATCGGTCTCGCTTGGAACAGGCTCTCGCTGCTGTACCAGCTCGCGCCCAGCCTCGGCTACTCCTTCGCCTACTGCCTAGCAACGTCCTCTTCGTCCGGGTACCTCACCATTGGATCCTACAACCCGGGGAAGTACTCTTTCACGCCGATGGCGTCGAGCTCGCTCGACGGCTCGCTCTACTTCGTCAACCTCGCCGGAATGTCGGTGGCAGGGAGCCCTCTGCCAATTTCCTCGTCGGAGTACAGCAGCCTCCCGACGATCATCGACTCGGGCACGGTGATCACGCGGCTTCCGACGAGCGTGTACATGGCGCTGAGCACGGCGGTGGCCGCGGCCATGAGCGGGACGCCCCGCGCGGCCGCGTACTCCATCCTGGACACCTGCTTCCAGGGCCAGGCGTCGCAGATGCGCGTGCCGGCCGTGAGCATGTCGTTCGCAGGCGGCGCGACGCTTAAGCTGGCGACGGGGAACGTGCTCATCGACGTGGACGACTCCACGACCTGCCTGGCGTTCGCAGCCACCGACAGCACGGCAATCATCGGGAACACGCAGCAGCAGACGTTCAGCGTCGTCTACGACGTGGGCCAGTTGAGGATTGGCTTCGCGCCCGGCGGTTGCAGCTGAAGGCTGAGCCGTAGTCAAGCTTGGTGACTGCAATTGGTATAAACATGTAAACCCGTGCGAGGTAATGAAGATGACATTCTTACATGTCACTACATTTATTTATACGTGTCACGCTCCTGGTCTTGGCAAATTGTACATCATTTATAGATAATTTTGAAGTATTTGATTTCCTGTATCTTTGAGAAGTTCTTCAACATTATTGTAAGTTTCTACTTTCTACAGCATATGTACTGTATGCATTTGCTTCAATTGAAGGTTTAAAAAATGGAAATGTAATTGCTTCACAGCTGGTCTCGATTGTTACGTTCTTGTAGAGTCACAGCGAATGTTGCGGAAGGGTTCACGTGCTCAGATCAGGAATTTCAACCAACGTCGTATGTGCTCAGTTTCTAAAATTATTATCGTCAAGACAACAATTTTAGTTTAAATTTGAAATAGAGTTGTTAATTATTTGGACGAACATAAGAATAGGAGTATGAATGCAGACTTCCTCGCCGCTAAGGCATACACTTGCAGACATCGACAAAAAAAAAGAGATTTGGTCAGCATGGGGCACACATACATGGCGACAAGGATGCTCACAAATGATTTGAGTGCTAGCGGGACGTCACAAGCATATGAACGAAGCGACGTACGTTCATGCCTATGAACTATGAATAATTAATAAGTAGCAAGAAAATATAAGATGTAATTTATGTCTTCTTAAGCGCAGAGGTAAAAAGTCCCTAGATCATGAAAATCATTCTCCCTCTGTTTTTTAATTGATGTCGCCGTTTATTTTTAAATTTAACTTTGATCATTTATTTTATTTAAATTTTTCTGATAAATTTCATATATTTTGATATAACTTGATTTATCATTAAAATTATTTGAATCACAACTTAAAATTTTATATATTCGAGCAAATTTTTTGAATAAAACTAATGGTCAAAGTTGAATTAAAAAGTCAACAGCGACATCAGTTAAAGAACGGAGGGAGTATTACCTAAAGCTATGTGTGATGACAAGAGTCAGACATGATTGATGGATGGTTTGCTTCACGGAACTTGGAATCTTGGATTCAATTATCATTAGATCGATAAGGAATAGGAAGGCACTTTAGGAATCATTCAGAGATGATTGGTAATGCATCACATTCAGGAAAAGGCCCTACTAAATTAAATCTAGGTGATACAACCAAGATGTGCAGAATACTTAGCATGCAACAGTATTCTATGATGGACAAGATAAGGCTGCACATGTGGGACCTGTTGGATCATCAAAAACTGTTGAGTTTGTTCGACCATGATTTTTTCTAAACGGGAAGATGCATGTTGCAAACAAAGAGGAACATAAATCTTCTTCTTCCAAGTTACCTTGAGGTCAATTAATTTTCGACAACATTCTCAATCACAATCCACCATTGGTCAATCCTCCTAGTATGAAGTCCTCATGTAAAAAATGTCAATCATCTCAACAACTCAGTGGCAACAGAGCTGAAACAGAAAGTTCAGACCTTTTCGAGCTTGGATCACATTCTGACTTCAGGACGAGTTGCCGGGCTCACGCACCACACCGCCGCCGCCAGCACCGTGCCCACAGCTTCTCTCCGGTTCCGGACCGCCCAAAGAGCTCCCAACGGCCGGTGACGAACTCGCGCCGCCGTTCATTTACGGTAGTCCCGACTCCGAGAACCACTTATAAAGAAAGCACCCAGTCCGGTGAGGTGGTTAAATAGAGGATGGAGAGGCGTTTGAGCCATTGTGGCCTTGTGGGGCTAGGTGACGAACCTGCGCCACATGCCGCAGGGGTGACGGGACGGCGCCGGAGAAGCCGGGGCGCGAGAGCCGCCGCCATTGGGACGGGAGCGAGGAAGCGCCGGGCGCCGGCGCCCAAGGATGGAGAGAGGAAATGGAAGACAATCCATTGGGCCTCTAGGCCTACTGGGCTTAAACCAAAGGGCCGCGTCGTATAGAACGGGCC
This sequence comes from Zoysia pacifica, assembly GCA_001602315.1. Taxonomy (NCBI): domain Eukaryota; kingdom Viridiplantae; phylum Streptophyta; class Magnoliopsida; order Poales; family Poaceae; genus Zoysia; species Zoysia pacifica. The sequence continues at coordinate 50,723 of BCLH01001958.1, forward strand.
CACCGCGGCTGGGATAATCGGCCATGGAGAGGAGCATGATCGTCGACATGCCCCGCGCCGCCTCCCTTCCTCCTCGACTCGCAGGTCGACCACGTGGCTCCAGCTCCCTTGGCGATCCGCGGATCATCGGTTCGGAAACGGGTGCGTTCTTACTCCCTCGCAGGCAGCTGCGTCCGATTTTCCGCCGAATTAATTTATTATGGTCGTCTACATTTCGTGCAGATTATGATTAGGGAATGTGTGCTACCATATTAGTTCTCTTTGACGAATTTGTTTTCGCTGATACAAGACAAATTTGATGCCAAATACTATTTCAGATTACATTTTACATATTTATCCGCTCACCATGCTGATCTGCAGCTCAGTTCAGAGGTGTAACTGTACTGCAATGTCTGTCTGGTGCTTCAGTTACAATTCGGTAGCAGGAGTTGAAACCTATCTTATATTCAGGTTTTGTCCAGCAATTCAATTTGTTTCTGATCTCCAACCTAGTATCTGATTTTGATTATTTTGCCTCTGCAAATTTGAAATTCAAAATCTTAGACCCCTGACCACTGGAACTGTACAAGTAGAGTCTAAATGCCAAACCGGTAGATGACTGATGGTTTAGCAGTCATCAGATGTTTCAGTGCTAGTCTAGTGGCGCTGGTTCTGAGTAATTATGCAACTTCTAAAGGATGATTCTAACTGTTGATTCTGTAAAACATAGGTTGTACAATCCATTGTCTTGGTTGATACTCAGAAGCACCTCCAAGATGATCACTACAGGCAATCCCATGTCGAATGAGCTCAAAGTTCCAACAGCAGGTGTTTACAGTCGGGATCCAAAATAAGCTACATTCGCGAGCCTCCTTTCTTTAAAGGCATGACTAGTGACCCTCCTGGCCCTCCAAGCATAAATGATGTTTACTGCCTGATGAGTTTCAGCGACAGTGTCATGGTTGATCACATTCAACATCTGGAAGCATTCAGAGGGATTTTAAATCATATGGCAATCACCGTGGAAACTACGAAGTAATGATGAGGAGGACATTCAGCAATATTCCTATTCTCAACAAGCCCTTGGGCGGAGAAGTTGGACCAAAATTATCAACACTCCATCAGCTGCCAAGTTTTATGTATATGATGTGTGCCACGGTTAGTGTACTCATTCAAAATTCATTTCACTGAGTGTTTTGTGTTGGATCTATTCTTTAGCCGGTTAGCAGATCGAGTAGCGTGGCGGGGTGTCTTTACTTTGGGTGGCCGATTCGGTCGGCGCCGAGGAAGAAGTCTTCGCCATCTCTCTCCTGGGTTGGTGACGTCCGCGCTTGGGCGGCGATGGTCGGGGAAGAGGAGAGAGTCTTCGGTCGGTTTCGGTCGAGGTCGAAGTCGAGGGTGTGGTTGCGGTGATAGAGAATCCCGTTGCTGGCAGCGTACCCTCAAATATCAGACTTAGGGTTTAGATGTGGGGTGGGGTTCGGGCGACGGCCAACCTCGTATGCTGTATTGTGCCCCCGGCTCCCCCCACTCTCCTTTATATAGCGCTGTGCGACGGGGGCCACCAGCCATGGATCGGCTGGGCGCCCCTGATCAGGGCGCGAGTCAAGGTTAGTTGGCCGTTGGGCCAACTAAGAGAAGATCATCTTCTAACATTCTCCCCCTTATCTCAACTCATACTTTTATCTTTAATATTTTCAACTTTACTCATTTCATTATAGATTAATGCATAGAACTGTCTCATCGTCACGGTCAATCACCGATAGATTCAACAGCTGCAATACACTTCTCTGTTTTAAAATAATTACTTTAATCTTTTGGGTCATCTTTTAGTCCAGTAATCATAGGCTTTCCCTTAAACCCATGACGGCTATATGTTCTATGAACACGTTGGGTGCTAAGCCTTTAGTAAACGGATTCGCTAACATATTTACGGTATTTATATGCTCAAAACTTATAATTTGATCTCGAACTTTATCTTTCACAATATAGTACTTTATGTCAATGTGTTTGACAGCACCACTTGACTTATTGTTGTGGGCATACATTACTGCGGGTTCATTATCGCAGTACAACTTAAGTGGTTCTGGTTGTCGTCAACCATTTTTAAACCGGATATAGACTTCTTAAGCCAGTTCACCTGTCTCGTAGCCTCATAACATGCTACAAACTCAGCATACATTATGGACGATGTAGTGACGGTTTGCTATGAGCTTTTCCACGAAATAGCTCCTCCAGCGAGAGTAAACATATATCCGGACATTGACTTTTTATCATCTTTCGCATAATCAAAATCTATGTACCCCACTATATGGAGTGAATCTGATCTTCTGTATATCATCATGAGGCCTTTTGTTCTTTGCAAATAGCGCAATATTTTCTTTATCAATTTCCAATGCTCTATTCTAGGATTGCTCTGAAATCTGTCAAATAACCCGGTAACAAATGCCAAGTCAGAGCGTGTACACACTTGAGGATACTGTAAGCTTTCAACAGCTGAAGCATATGGAACCGATTTTATTTGATCGATCTCATATTGGTTCCTGAGGCATTGAAAATCCCTATATCTGTCGCCCTTAACTATAGGTGCAAATGATGGACTATATTTATATATACTAAATTTTTTTAATACTTTCTCAATATATGCCTTTTATGATAGTCCCAATACCCTTTTGTTTCTGTCTCGGAGAATTTGATTCTCAGAACGAACGAAGCTTCACCAAGATCTTTCATATCAAAGTTTAAAGACAAAATCTTCTTTGTCTCCAGTAGCAGACTGACGTCACTACTAGCTAGTAGGATATCATCCACATACAGGACTAGAAAAATAAATTTTTCATCTTTAAACTTTGAATAAACACAGTTGTTCTCTATATTTTATTTAAACCCAAACTTTCTAATTGTACTGTCAAACTTCAAGTACCACTGTCTTGAAGCTTGCTTTAACCCATAAATCGATTTCTTTAGGCGGCATCCCATTCTTTCATTTTCTTTCACGACAAAACCTTTCGGTTATGCTATGTAAACATTTCCCCCAAATCCTCATTGAGAAATGTTGTCTTTACATCTATTTGATGTAACTCTAAATCATAATGAGCCATTAATGCCATTATGATTCTAAATGAATCTTTACATGAGACTGGAGAAAAAGTCTTATTGTAATCAATCCCTTCTCTTTGCGTAAAGCCTTTTGCCACAAGTCGCGCTTTAAATCTTTCTATATTTCCTTGGGAATCGAGTTTTGTCTTGTAGACCCATTTATAGCCTACTGTTTTAGCTCCTTTAGAAATAATTTTTAGTTCCAAACTTTATTTGCCTTCATGGACCTCATTTCCTCTTCTATGGCCTCAAGGCACTTTGAAGAGTTTTCGCTTCTCGTGGCTTCTTTAAATGAGGTGGGATCATTCTACATTTGAAATTCCTCTGTTTGATAAATCTGATAATCATCAGAAATAGCTGATCTTCTTACTCTTTGAGACCTTGGGGCCTCCTCATTTTACACATTTTCTATTGGAGGCTGTTGTTGCTCCCTCTCATCTGTGGCAATGGGTTTTATGGGATTCTGAGGAACATGTTCCTCATTCTCATTCATTATTATCATAGGAGAAACAATAATAGGTGCTGGCACCATAGTGTCCTGCACTGTCGGTGCAGCGACAGTCAGTAGTGAGAAAAACGGCTCTTAAATCATCGGAGTAGGCGCGTACGCCCGCTTCTATTCAAAATCAATCTCTCGAACTACTATGCTCTCCTTTATCATCTCATCCTCTAAGAAGACAGCATGTCTCGTTTCTACAAACTTTGTATATCTATCTAGGCAGTAGAAACGAAAACCTTTTGATTTTTCAGGATAGCCAATAAAATAGCAACTTACTATTTTGGGATCAAGCTTCTCAATGTTTGGGTTAAATACTTTAGCTTCAGCTGGGCTCCCTCACACTCGCAAGTGGTTTAATGAGGGAACTCTACCTGTTCACAGTTCGTACGTTGTTTTGGGCACCGACTTAATTAGTACTCTATTGAGAATACGGATGACGGTTTTTAACGCCTCCATCCACAAACTCAATGACAGTGTGAAATAGCTCATCATGCTTCGCACCATATCCATCAGGGTACGGTTATGTCTTTCAGCTACTCCATTTTGCTGAGGTTCGCTCGATGTAGAATACTAGGTCACTATTTTATTTTTCTGTAGAAACCTTACAAAAGATCCAGGAACTTGTCAATACGGAGTATGCCGACCGTAGTACTCCCCCCACGATCGGATCGGACTATCTTTATCTTTAAATCGTGTTGGTTTTCCACTTCAGCCTTAAATATCTTAAATTTATCCAAAGCTTCATTTCTTTCTTTGATTGGATAAATATAGCCATATCGGGAGTAATTATCCGTGAATGTTATGAATGAGTCATAACCTTCTATACTCTTCACAGAAAAAGGATCACAAATATCTGTGAATAATTTATAGAACTCATGTGCTTCTTTTTCATCTTTTTTAATTTTCTTTATAGATTTTCCTTTGATGCATTCTCTGCATTGTTTTAAGTCTGAGAACTCTAGTGGAGGAAGAATATCATTCTTAACTAAGTCTTTCTCTTCTTCCCCTCGAAATATGACCTAAACGACAGTGCCATAATTTCGACGACGCATCTAGAGTTCTTTTTCGTTTTCTGTTTACACTGGACGAGGATTCATTTACTTTCTCGCACGCAACGTTCTCATTATCGATACGATATTCACATCATCACGTAGTGATAACAAATAAAGCTTATTTTGTAAGATGGCAAGACCAACACATTCTTTATTAAACATTATTTTACACTTGCCATTTTCAAAATGACAATCATAACCATGATTGTCCAAACATGAAACACTAATCAAATTTCTCTGTAGAGAGAGAACATAAAGAACATTTCTAAGTATAAGATTGAAGCCATCAGCTAGCTTTAATGAAAGATCACCAACGGCTTCAACTTTAGCTTGGACTCTATTTGTAACTTTAATGCATCTTTCTCTTCTTTACGTAGTCTTCGTCGAACGAAATTCCTACAATGAATTAGCAACATGAACAGTTGCTCCTGAGTCAATCCACCAAGTGGATTTTAAATATTACAAATATAGGGATTCATTTATGAAGGTAATAATGTTTTTATCTTTCTTTGCCATGATCATCTTTAAGTAATCAGGACAGTACTTCTTGTAATGTCCTGTCTTCTTGCAGTGAAGATATTAGTCTTTGTCTACTGTAAATTTATTCTGTTGAGGTTGATGGACAGGGGATTTTTCTTTGTTCTTTGAGGAGTGACTGTTGAAATTCTTTCTTTTGTTGTCCTTCACATAATTCACAGAACCACCATGTGAAGCTTTAATTCTGTCCTCCTCTTGCACACACATAGCTATGCACTTTTTCAAATCCCATGTCTCGGGTTGCATGTTGTAGTTGACAACGAAGGTGTCAAACTCTTTTGGCAAAGAAGCAAAAATCAGATGAATAAAAAGCTCATTTTTGAAACCCAGATCCATTGGTTTGAGCTTGGACGCCATGTTGCTTATCTTTAGTATGTGCTCTCTTATGCCACCGTTACCACTAGAGTACTTTTCTGTCACAAGCTGCTTGATCAGCTGTGTTGCATATGTCTTTGAAGAACTAGTGAACTGATTCTTTATTTTATCAAGATACTCTGTGACTGTGTCACACTCTACGATTGAGCCCATAATAGCAAGCTCAATGGTGTTCTTTATCACAGCTATACATTTTTTATTGGCTGTGACATATTTTCTATGCTCAAGGTCATAGAACATCTTTAAGGAAGTATAGTCCCTCTGTCTAGCCTGTCAAGCAGCATCAGCCTCATTTTCTATTCTCACTGGCTCCTCAGGCTCAGTGGGACATGCTGTGGTGAGGACCCAGTTCACCTCAGCCAAGATAAACGCTAGATCTATCTTTTTTCTTTCACTCTCCATAGTTATCACTTTTGAGAGTGGAGATCTCTTTGATACAACTCATCAAGTTGTATCCGCCTAAAAATTAAATCAAATAAAGTGAGAACATGATGAAAATAAAATTATATGTCTTATTTTCAACGTTGGTCAAAAATATGACACACAATTTTATCTTATACATTAAATATACATCACCGTTGGGCAGAAATATAAATGATGCATAAAATTGTCAATTAAAGAATTATAATATTGTTATTATCAACGATGGTCAGAAAAATAGCAATATCATAATTATCTGCAATTTTCTCTATTTTTCAAAATTAAATTCTCCCGTTGGTTCGAATTTAATAATAAAAAAACCAAATTTAAATATGCAGCGGAAAAATAAAAATTTCTCTAATTTTCAGAAGCAATTATTGGACTTTTCTATTCTGTCAAAATTTTGCTAATTTTCCTTAATTATTTCTGTTAAAATTAGCAAAATAATCAATTTAATTACTTCTGACAAAGGAAAAAACCGAAAATTCTTTGAGTTTTGGGCCGAAACCGCACGCGGCCCACCGTGAAGAGTCACACGCGCGCGCGGCCTGACCGCTCTTTCAGCCTGGCCCAACGACCTGCTGCCTTTCGCGAGAGGCAACCTGGGCCCAGGCCGGGATTTCTCAATCCCACCTGGGCCGCTTTCGGCCCATCTGGGCGCCGTTCGGTGCCGATCGTTGGATCAAGATCCGACGGTGCCGCGGATTTCTTGGAGTATAAAAGGCCGTCGCCGCGCCGCGCCCCGAACCCTAGCTCATTTCTCTCTCTCGCCCTCTCTCTCGCTCGCATGGCTGCTCTCAAGTGGCGCTCTGGCGAAGTGGCGCTCTGGCGGCACTTTGCCAGAGCGCCGCCGTACGGCCATGGCGCCGCCGCCTAGCTCTTGCTGGCGCGTGCGCTCACCCGAGGGGTGAGCGCGCCGCCGTCAAGGGCTGGATCTCGCGCGATGCCTCTGTTGCCGGCGCTCAAGAAAAACCCGAGCGGCGGCGCGGTCAACGTCGAGGCTAAGGTAAGCCTCCTCCTCTCCCTTCCCCTCTCCCAGATCCGTTTCCCTATAGAGTTAGTGTTAGGGTTAGGGTGAGGGTTTCTAGATCTGGGCTTTTGGGGTTCTTTTCATTCTCGATCTGCTCGAGAAACCTGGCTCTGATGCCATTGTTGGATCTATTCTTTAGTCGGTGAGCAGATCGAGTAGCGTGGCGGGGTGTCTTTACCTTGGGTGACCGGTTCGGCCGGTGCTAAGGAAGAAGTCCCTGCCATTCCTCTCCTGGGTCGGTGAAGTCTGAGCTTTGAGCGACGATGGTCGGAGAAGAGGAGAGGGTCTTCGGTCGGCTTCGATCGAGGTCGAAGTCGAGAGTGTGGCTGCGGTGATGGGGAATCCCATCGCTGGCAGCGCACCCTCAAAGATCGGACTTAGGGTTTAGATGTGGGGTGGGGTTCGAGTGACGGTCAACCTTGTATGCTGTATCGTGCCCCGGCTCCCCCACCCTCCTTTATACAGTGCTGTGCGATAGAGGCCCATAGCCATGGATCGGCTGGGCGCCCCGATCAGGGCGCGAGTCTAAGGTTAGTTGGCCGTTGGGCCAACTAACAGGAGATCATCTTCTAACATTTTCCTTTCGTATATAACAATTAGTACCTGACATTTGATTCTTATATCAAGTGTATGCAGTTCGGTATGTATATGATACTTCATTTTCAACCATGATTTACTTGTTTAGTGAAAGAAAAACATCTACTGATATAATACTTCCGTTCTTAAAATGACGTTGCTATGAAAATAATTTTACTAAACTTGTAAACTAGATTTTTTGTCCTAACATAAACATTTTACTCTGTATTTCTAAGAAGACAAAAACAAAATAAAATAGAGTTAGCAGTGCTGCAATTACTCCATTATATCCTGCAAATCGAAGAACCATTGTCCTGTTGCAATGTTATCTTGGTTAGCTATTGGCCACATGATTTAGTCATCTTGGATGGAGAAAATGGTGATGCGGATAGTACTGTTTTGAAATACAGCCATGCACTGTTCATTTCAAGGTACAATCAGCTATGGTAAAGTAAGAATGCTAACCTAAAGGGCTACATCAAGCAAAGCTCTGTAATTATTGCTCTTACGCAAAAAGTTTTTCATGTCTTCTATTCCTCCTCTGGAGGCTCAACATTGAGGTCGATGTTCAATGGCCTGCTCCGGTCGCCATCAGCAGCCACTGGCGTCACCAGTGGCGGTGTGTCATGGTTCCTACTGATGTAGTGCTGCTTCGAGCTCCCTTCAGGCTCCTGTCCAGACAGGCATCCCCTGTCTGGCGCCATGGATAGCTGCTCAACCTGCATTGGTCTGCTCAACGGCGCCGGACCACCACGCCAGGTTTCGTCGCCGCCTTTAGCTTGCTGCTCGTTCGGGCTTTGAATAGCCATGCCCTGATGCTCCATCGATGTTTCCATCCTGTTCAGGTCCGGGATCTTCTCCTTCCCGTGGTGTCTGGGTATGTGCCCAGCCATGGCCTGCTGCTTGGTGAACTCTTCCTTGCAATGCTTGCCAATATAGAGGCCCTTCTCCTTTGTTGTCGTGGTCGGCACAAGCTTCGACTTCCTACTTACCTCTCCGCAGTCCTTGAAGATGCTCCGTCTCTTCTTCGGTATTCTCCCAAAGGAACCGCCGTGCTCATCGCGAAGCAACGCATTGCTGGCTTGACGGCTTGAGGGCTTGAGGTGGCCGAACATGGACTCGCCGTTCTTAAAGAACTGGCCGCACTTGGGGCACTGGACGTCGCCACGGCTACCTGATTCTCCTGGACCTTCCTTGGCGCCGCCATGGTCATCGTCACGACGTCGAGATAGATCGGCGTCGTCTTTCTTGGCATCCGCTTTGGCTAACGGCACATGCGTGCCTCCGTCGTCGCTCGCGTAGCGGTCGCCGCTGATGACGCGCAGGCGTCGGCCATCGGCGAGCTCATCGACGACGATCGGATCGGAGCTGGAGCCGCCGCGCGCGTCAGGACCACGGCTCGACATCAGGCACGACCTCCGTGTTGGCAGCAGCCAGCGGCAGCGCGGCGTGTGGGTTTCCAAGATTCGCAGCCGATTGATAATCTCTATCAAATATGTAAAGCATGGAGCGAGTATCTTAGCAGATATGGAAACCGCTGATCCATTTTGATCTGATTCGATACGATTCCTTCAGTATTCAGATGGTTTCTTAAAGAGCGATGTAAATCTTTTTTCAGTCAGTTTTATAGTAAAATATTTCTTCCCATGCTTCAAGGACTTGCCAAACTGAGAAGAATGCATTTTGTGATTAGTTTTCTTGAACTTATTGTGCACAGAAATTCCTTTAAGTGCACTTGAGTAGTTGTGCGTATAAAATATTTTATATCTTAATTTCCTCGTGCAATGGAACCATGGAATTTTGTTTTGAGGGATCCGGAATTAGCTTACTTCGATCAGGGGCAATGTTGCATTACCTGGTTTGGAAGCTCATCAGATCATAACGATAATGCCTTTGCATCACTAGAGCATGATATCATTAAAGCATGAAAAAAAATAACAGATTCAGAGAGGATATCATTTATGTATATTGTATGTATAGCGTGACACAATCATCACTACTTAAAAAACCTTTTTTACAGGCTGTTCTAAACCTCTTTTCACAGGCGGTTTTCGCTTCCGCTGGCATTAGTTCGCCTGTAAAAATGGTGCATTTGTGCACGTGTTTATATGGACCGCCAGCCGCCTGCACTAATATAATTAGTGCAGACGGATGTCTTAAACCCACCGCTCCATTAGTGCAGGCAGATATCTTAACGCACCGCCTGAACTAATTTACTTAGTGCAGTTGGATTTCTTAAAGCGCCGCAGCTACTTAATACCATTAGTGCAGGCGGCCGCTTAAGAAAGCCACCTGCAGTGTCTGCAGACTACAGAAACTATATATTATTTTTATTAATATTTCTATACAAGATTTTATACAGCATATACAAATTAGTTTCAAAACTGATATTGAATCTAATATTTCATCAAAGTAATCTAACAGATGATTGAAACACAAATAACTATATATTACAGAACAATTATCCAGATGTCACGTTACATAGCATCCAACCACAAATTCGAGTATATTTATATAATCTTAAACCTATCATACAAAAATAAATGTGGGTACAAAAGCAATTCATTGTTTTTTCCTTTCAAAAAATACTCCATCCTGATGAACAATCTCTCGATGGATAAAATAGCATAAGTCACTGTGGACGGAGTCAACTCCAGGAAGCTCCATGTCTCTTTCCCAAGGCATTAGGTAACTTCTTAAGAAAATAAGTCGAGTGTAGTGCTGAAAGTTACTTAAAATTGTAAGGAACCATTATATCCTTCTTGCATTTATTAGCACAGTGATGATCGATGTTGCCTTCAACTGCCACAGCATCCGACAAATAAAAAAATATTTTGAATAAACTCAGGAGAAAGTCTTGGTGCATTGTAGATCCATGCTCGATTCATTCTTTATTTCAACCTACGCATGAATGTTATAGATTTAAATAAATAGAATATTAATTACATATTAGCTACAAATAATAAAATGCTAATTGATAATTAACAAAATGAAAAGTTACGACTTGTACAACATGAATGGAAACTTAAAAGGTTAAGAATTATCATAATATTCTAAATTTTAGCTAATATAAATCTTTTAAAATAGCAAAACCTCGAGGAACCTGTTGCGCACCCCGTTTCTGAGATGCACTGTGATACACGTATCAGTCCCTGGATCAGTAGCTGATACGCACAACACAACAGAATGTATATCAAAAGCATACTTCGAAAGGATAAACTAACCTGAGACAGGACTTTTAGTGACCACACCATGAGGATCTCTATGATCCTACACCAGTTGACCAACTAAAAGCAGAGCAGGCAGCGAAACACCAGGGCCCAAATCCACAAGCAGACTTGGGAAGCAGAATGAAACCAGCACAACACCTACGCGATCCTCACTGTCTAAAACCACAAATGCAGGCGGGTGAGTACATAAGGTACTCAGCAAGCTCCAATACTAAACAAAGATATAAGTATAGATGCACATTGGTTGTAGCAAGGATGAGGCAGCAAGGTTCATGTTGCCAAAGAGCTAGTTTTATGCAAGGTTCACTACAGAAGATTTTAAAAGAGAGTGAAGACATTCATTATCCATATATTAATAAGTTGGACCTGGAGGAGTACAAACCGTTCCCGCCAGTTCCCTAATTTTTAACTGGAAGGGCCTCCACTATCCCCTCCAGACACTTTCCAAAGCACGAGTAGCTACGCCCACTCACACTTCAAGGCAGTATAGAAAATCTAATCGTAGGGCGCCCGAACAGTAGCATGTCAATACTGTGACAACGGCCTATTCGGAAGGATTTTTAACTCTGCAGAGGTTGTACACTGTACCCACAGGTTATGCTACTCCTAATCATTAGAGTTGCATAACGCCTATTCCACATCTACGTAGTTTTCTACAGATTCCACTCAAGGTGCAAACAGGGGCCATCCCTCGGAGTTTTCCAGGCCGTCGATGACACGTCGGTACATTCCCGAAGCCGGGTCGTGAATATCCACCACATTCACGCCTTTTCCTGGTCCCCTCCAATCCTCGGGTATTACCAAACCAGGGGCTATATCCGCGGGCTTACGCTTCCATGACGCGGGCAATTACCGTCGAAGGCCAGGCAGCAAGTTATCTCACGCCCTTCTCCTGTTCCCTTGTGTCTTCACTACCGATCCCCCAGTGGTTCGATGTGGAAAGAATACGTAGAGGGAATAAGTCCTGCCCAATGTGTACAGGTTCTATGGTTGCACGGGAATTACCAAGTCGAGGGCTAACGAACCGGACCTTATGTGGCAGGGGTGGCGGTCTCGTCCACGGCAGGTGGACCACAGCGAAGCCTACACACCTATCACCATCACCTCAGGTGAGCCCCACCCCACGGCCAGAAACATCCCCTCTTCACCTAGCACCAGTTGTTCTAATCCCGCCCCTTTTTTTTTTTACTCACACCACCAAACTCTTTCAACTCATTTTGCAAATCAATGGTATATGATGTGGTGGTGCGGAGCACCGTAAATGGGGTCCTAAGCAGATCTAGCACAAGGTGAAATCCGTTCCGTAAAACTATTTAGGAACAGAATCCCTATGGCTATCAACACTCCGTTAATGGTTTTCAAGGAAGGTATTCATATCTATACAGCAAGTTACTGACATAAATATAAATACCTAAGAACAAGTAGGATTATGACTAACACAACATTTCAAACCAAAATATCATGCATAGCAGAATAAATAGGCACTATAGGAGCATTAGCAAATTATAGGTTCAATATGAGGTTAGAGCTTGCCTGCAACTTCCTTAATCTTCAAGCTTGAGGTTGAAGGCTTCTTCTTCAAGATCTCAATATTCAATCTCTGGCTTTGCGCCCAATCTACGAGCTTTTCTTCATATGTAGACCTTCTGGTTCCACTTGAGGCTTGACTTTTCCTTACACTCAACGTTATCTACGTGAAGGAAAAGCCTAATAAAACTGCTGCGCAGAAACAAAACTCAAGAAGGAGCGATAAAACCCAATGAACTTCAACTACGAATCAGATAGCACCGCGAGGAAAACTTAGAGCAAGTTATGTATGTTGCGGTGCCTATTGACTTAGAGTGAGGTTCAGTGAAGGGTTAACATGCATTTTTGCTAGTACGAGCGGGAACACGGTCTGTAGCTTATGTCATTTTGTGCATATCTTAATTTAGAGCTTTTAACTAAATAATCATATCGTTTGTGCTAATAGGTGGCACGTGCACTAGTGTATGTCAATATATTGCACGGGCTTTCTAGTGAATATTTCTTGATTCTACTGTACCGTTGAACTCCTACGCTAAATATATGGTATTACTTTTGGTGCGGTGATGGGCATGCTATCATCATTAATTATCTAGTTTGTACCCACCTGAGTGTTTTACTTTAGGTAATTAATGATCAATTACCTAGTCTAGTGTATATAGTTAAATTTCTAAAACTAGCAAGTGGTACATGTGTGGGTGAATGCAAGACAGAATGCTTATAGGCTGCCATCTAAGTAATCATTTACTTTCTAATGTTTAGCCATTTGTATTTAACTATTAGTCATATGCTTCTAACCTTAGACTAGATTACTTAATGCTAACATGGGTATGCATACCATGGTGTGCTAAATAATGGGGTTATGCTATGCTGTGGCGTGCTTTAGCTAGTGTAATTGTATGCTTAGAATGCATCAAAGTTAAAGACTTGCACTAACAACGATAAAACAAGAGAAGGAACAACGATTAAACTCAGCGAAGGACTTACTATACAAGCGAATCAGCAAGACCGGAGGTTGGCTGAGGTTTGGAGGATTCGATGTGATGGAGTTGAGATAATGGTTCCAATGGCACCAAGGTCGCTGAAAACTTAGTTAAGGTGTAGCGGTGGTTAGGCGAACAAGGTGTTCATGATGGAGAAAAGGAAATCTCCCCCGTGGACACGCTACCCGACATATGTCCATAGTTGTCGGGTGTGTGTGCAGGCGTGAAACAGGGGACGAACTTTGTGGTGATGTTGCTAGCTGGTTTGGGACCGAAAACTGGCAAAGGCTGCATGGACACTTGGCTCGGCCTGTGTCCACAGCCTCTGGACACATGGGTGCTCAGAATCGGGGATTTCTCCGTGGACACAGAGTTCTGTGACGTGTTCGTGGACACGTGAACATGTGAGCGGTGATCGTGTCCATGGACACATGGACTGTGACCGTGTCTGTGGACACGTGAAAGTGAAAGTTCAGGGTTTTGTGGAAGTTCGGGAATTTGTGGATACGGGAGAATGAATGTTCGGGGTTTTGTGGGAGTTCGGGGATTCGTGGACACGGAAAAGTTCGGGGTTCATGGGAAAGTTTTGGGTTCACGGGAAAGTTCAGGGTTCACGGGAAAGTTCAGGGTTCACGAAAAATTCGGGGTCACGGGAAAGTTCGGTGTTCACGGGAAAGTTCAGGGTTCACGGAAAGTTCGGGGTTCACGAGAAATTCGGGGTTTTCGAAAAGTTCGGGGTTCACGGGAATTTCGGGGTTTTCGGAAAGTTCGGGGTTCACGGGGAGTTCGGGGTTTTCGGAAAGTTCGGGGTTCACGGGAAATTCGGAGATCT
>BCLH01001959.1:4796-15344 GCA_001602315.1 Zoysia pacifica
TCGTACCGGCGCCCACCGGCGGCAGCGCGCCGTCGCGCGTCATGGATGGTGGCCGCCGGTAGCGGTAGGTTTGGTCGAATTCTCTCTCCGTCCGGATTTTTTTTCCCCGGGTGCGGCGCCGCGTATTTATCTAAAACAAAAAAGGGGAGGCGGTGGAGAAGGAGAAGGATACGGCGCCGGGTGAGCTGGAATTTCCCGTGACGAAATAAGTAAATTCCTTATTTGGGCGATCGTGGACAGGAGACTAGGAGAGAGAGAGAGAGAGGCGTTTGGATTCTGGTGAGATTAGCTTGGTCGTCAAGCAAGTCAGGAGATCCTATACTCGATTTGTTTCGGATAAAAGAAATCCAGTAAGCTATACTATACTGGATGGTTTGTTGTATCTACTGGAGGATGCATACCCACAAAATATTGCACTACAACATCCAATTGCGTCGAGCAATGTGGATGGTAATTGCTTTCTTAAAAATTGACAAAATAAGCAGTGGCGAAATGGACGTTGAGGATTTTGCTCGGATTTTGAAAGCAAAATCGAGTAAATTTAGTGGTCACAATTTTAGGATCTCATCGTGCCATCATATAGTTCTATATCACTGTCAAGAGGGGAGAGGGGAAAGAGGCGGCCACTTGTCAATTTCTAAGAGATTTTAAGTGGAGTTTTTTTTTACCAGAGGATCACTTGTACATCGACATGGGGATAAGAAAGGAAGAGCATGTGATTGGAGAAATGGTGAGAGTAGTGGGTGCGGTCTCATCGGTCACAAAAAGTGAAGTACAGTAGATTTGTATCTACTACTGGATTAATGAGTCCGGTGGTGTAAGAGACATAATAATAATGCATACTCGGTAACCAAAAAATAATGTGCGACAATACCCAATTTTATTGAGCCATTTGAACCTAAACGTAAGTTTTTTCCAAGAGACGATGAGAGTAATCTCATCGCGTTATGATTTGGTTCCTGGGTCTCTGCTAGCGGAGAAAGCCGCAAACACTATCAAATTTTAGGAGATTCCATCCAAATGGGGATTCTTTTGACCGGAGAATCGCTTTCCACGAGGCATCGCTGCCACGGCAACACGGCTGGAACTGTTTGCTTGGCCGAGGCGGGCGGCAGCGAGTTTGTGTGCGCGTTCATACGCGTGAGGCCCGAATCAGAAAAAGGCTGCAATTCCATACGCGTGTAGCCCAAATACCAGTGGGTCGACTATCAGACGCGATGTCCTTGGGCCGGAATCTAGCTCTGGGCTGGAGACAGTCCGGAGACGGCGTGCCTTTCTGGGCCCCGGGCGTTCTTCTCCGTGCGCCGACGCGGCCCGCGGGCTCCAAAAGAGCTGGCGGTGAGTAGCCGACACGACTAGACCTCTCCACCTCCACGCTTTGCTTTTTTTTTTTTCCCATCGGGACGCCCGTCCGACGCGTACCCCACCTCGTCGCCGCCGCGACGCGCGACGGCTCCATGATCGGGACCCAAGGAACCTTACGGACCCAAGCCGGCTACGCCACACGTGGCCAGCCCGCACCGCGCTGTCCTCCGAGCTCGGCGCTCGCCGCGCCTTCCCCGTGCCCGGGACGACTCGAGGCGCGTTAGTTTCTCAGCAAAAAGGGAAACCGATTAAAATAGTGTTACAGGGGCTTCTACGCGAAACTGCCAACCCGTCACCAGAATCCGCCGCGCGCGCGGTGCTCGACGTCGACGCGACGCTTCCATCCGTCCGTCCGTCCGTCCGCTCTCTGTTCCCCTCCAGCCTCCCACGACGACACGCCACGAGCTCGATCCCCCCCGTTTCTAGTAGGCTCCCAAGAGACCGACCGACCAACACGGCGGCGGACATGGGCGGCGAGGACGCGGCGGCGGGGCTGCGCGCCGAGGAGTCGGCCGCCGGCGGCGTCGACGTCTGGAGCGACGCGGTCGAGTCCCAGGCGCCCGACCACCTACTCGTCATGGTGCACGGCATCCTCGGCAGGTAGGTAGTCCGCGACCCACGCCACGCCTTCTCCCCCTCGGCTTCCATCTGTTACGGGCCGGTCAGTGGGATTGTTACGATTGCGAGTCCGCTGTTAGTTGGATGACGGATTGGGTGGGGACGTAATGTTGGCGGGACGGCGGTCGCGAGGCTGCCGGGGTTCCTTTCCCCATCTGTCCTTCGGCTTGGCGAACAATGCGAAACAGGGGAAACTTCTCGGTCGGGAGCTGAGGCGCTGTTAGGTGCGACGGCACATGGAACAATGTTGCTCGATTGATGCCTGATACGCCACACGGTGTTGTGTGGCGTGCGTGTGATCAATTTGACGCTGCATTTTGTTGATTCTGTTCCCGGGACAGAGTTGACTTCTCTGCTGCAATGTGGAGTTCGTTCTGCTTTACGTTAGGCATTGGATTGTTTCATATTTACAAATTCTAATATGTGAGCGATAGTGAGGTTAGATTAGTCGTGCGATACGCTGATGCAATCGATTTTTTGGCTTCAACTGATTGTTCATCTGTTCACTTACCTAATGGTCCATTACTGATTTGTAGTTATTTTGCTCCTTGTCAAACAGTCAGCAGGACTGGCAATACGCAGCTAACGAATTTGTGAAGCAACTTCCTGACGATGTGGTTGTACACTGTAAGTTGTCATCTTGTACTGTTGGTTGCAGAGTATGGTTTCTACTACATTTGTTTCCCAGCAATTTTTCTTTGTTACAAAAAAAATGCACCTCTGTTTTTACCTTATACCAAAATAAGAATATTTCCAATATATTCTACTTGATCCTTGTATTGCTGCACAATTACTATGAGTAATGCCACTTGATCCTGTATAATCAAGCTTGCGTTGTCCAGGCTTAATGATTCCAAGTTTACAGGTAGTGAGAAAAATGCATCATTATTAACTTTAGATGGTGTTGACGTCATGGGGGAACGGCTTGCAGATGAGGTAAACTTACTGATTGAAAAAACATATAATCAGTTCATGTGTTGATAATACGAAACTAATATCTAGAGGCTGGTGATTGTGCCACAGTGATTATTTTCTGGGAAAAAAAAACTTACCTCGAACTAGTTCCTGGTATTCCATAAACACAGTAGTAAATATGATTAGCTTTTCAGATGCTTATTTGTGTCTCCTCTCTACTCAGGTGCTTGATGTAATTAGCCGAAAGCCAGAACTCACTAAAATTTCCTTTCTCGCGCACTCTGTCGGTGGAGTAGCAGCAAGATATGCAGTTGCCAAACTCTACAGACATCTAGATGGCGCATGTAATGGGAAAACAAAAGGGACTATCTGTGGATTGGAACCAGTGAATTTTATTACTGTAGCAACGCCTCACCTTGGTTCACGAGGGAACAAGCAGGTACATGAGCGTCTTTCTTCAATGAGCTATATGTCTCTTGTTTTCATATAAATATAATTTGTTTGCTTACTGTCAACAGTTAATATTTATTCATATTTTGAAACTGCTAAAAGAATGAATTGCTTAGTTTGTCTGTCTAGAATTCCTTCCTGTTGTCCATAGTGAAATAATGTAATATTGTTTTCATGCAAGTAGAGTCTGACTAGAAACTAGTTATATAAGAATAATAGTACATGCTAATAGTTTTGTTTTGCTGGCTTCAGAGCTAACAGTTGGAGAGGCTCTCACCTAATCAACTATGGTTATATTCTGATCATCTAGATATTGGATGCTAGGGTAGATGTCTCTTCCCCTAGTTGTGTCTCTTCTATGATTCTATTCCCCTTTATATTTCTAGTGAAGGTTTACAAGCTCGTTGATGGTATACTGCGAGCAATCCAATGCTGCCCATGTGCCCCAGTTTTCTTTTATGTGAAATCTTAATCTGATATTTCTTTCATTCTTTCATAACATCAAGTCTTATTGGAAGGACCATCTTTCACTGGCTTTATGAATTCTATTACATAAAAAAGGTCCCACAGGATGGCTGTGAGTTCTACAAATCTGCCTAGGGATAAAAAAAAGTGTTATATAGTGAAGAAAACTCCACAGGTCTTGTTAAGGGTCATCACCCTTTAACTACTAAAATGAATTTAAACTGTCCTCTTTACCAACCTATCTTTTGCGGTTCAACTCATTTATTCATTTGATTTCCACAAAGATTTGTCTCAGTAAATAAATATAGTCTTAGCTTCCAATTTTGTTACAGCTTCAATTGCACTTACCATGGGCCATTGGCATGAGCCACCGCCACTCAATTTTTCTCACTGTTACAAATTAGGTCCCACTGCTGTTTGGATCTGTTGCGATGGAGAATGTTGCTTCACGCATCGTCCACTGGATATTTAGGAGAACTGGGAGACATCTCTTTCTAACCGATGGTGATGAAGGACAGCCACCACTGTTGCAGCGTATGGTTGAAGATCAAGACGATCTTAAATTTATGTAAGCTTTTTCTTGCTATTGACATATTTTTATTTTCTTCTGCCGTATGTTGTCAAATTTTACTGATGGTGCTTCAATTAACTTCTTTAGATCTGCTCTGCGGGCATTTAAGAGACGAGTTGCATATGCAAATGCAGACTGTGATCGTATCCTTATTTTTAACTTTTTTATGTTTTTAGTAAATAATATGTTTTATTATTTTTCTTTGGACTTCCAATCTCTTATATTTTAGATTGTGAATTTCTTAATTCATAAAAATTCAGACATTGTGGGCTGGAGAACATCATCTATTAGAAGAAACACTGAACTTCCTAAGGTATTTTTATTGATTTCTTAATTTTTTTATGGGGCAACTATCTGGAAATGACTATATGATTATCTCTAGCACAATCTCCTTATACCAAAATTTCTTTTGTTCTTTGTGATCTGCAGTGGGTGGAACCTTTATCTCACAAGTACCCTCACATCGTTCATGAGGAGTACTCAGAAGAAATTTACGATGAAAAGTTTCACGATTCAATAAAAGATTGTGATCTAGACATCTTAGAAGGTCAGTTTATATGTTAATAATTATTTTTTTTATCTTTACTTCTAAGAAACTCTATTGGTTCTCTATTTCCCTTCTATTTCGTGTAAAAGATACTTCTGTGGATTAGTGCTATGTGCCAAAGATGATTTTCTTTTCAGTTTAACAGAAAATGATCTATCATGTTACATATTTTGAGGAAATAGTTCACTAATAAATCAGCACAGCAGCGTAGCCTTTATAATTGTGAGATAGCGTGCCATTGTGCTTTTATTATGGTATTTGGTTCTACCAACAGGCATATACACTGGCTATAAAAATTGACATGGCAGCCACACATAGACATGATTTTTGCTAGTGTGCCTAACCGGCATGATGCATCATGTTAAATATTTTTAACAAATCAGTCAACTATAAATGAGTGTAACTGTGTCAAGGGCCTGAGGGCCTAATGTAGCTGGACCTCGGCTACGGAGTTCGTAGTCTCGATCCGTGGCTGAGGCGAGGTTTTGCCCCTCCGCACTCAGGGTTGGTTGGAGAAGAAGAGGGAGGAGATTTGGGTAATAGTTTTTTTTCCTCTTCCATCAAATGTGCGATTACAGGGATATATAGCCAAAGGCCTCAACCGATCAGAGCTAAACGCTCCCCTAATTTAGGAACTAAAACAGAAAGTAGGAACTAAAAACAGAAAGCTACGCTATCTTTTCTGACTTAGCCACCGGTGGTGGCTTGACCGTGCGCATTGCCGCGCGCGTCCACCGCGCAATCTGCGCGTTCCGCGGCCCTGTGTACGTCGCGGGCCCTCTGGCGCCTGGTATACGTGTGTCCCCACATGACAAACTGTGAGATAGCAATCCATTGCGTTACTTTTTTATGGTATTTGGTAATTCGCTTCTCCGGGCCTGAGCACTATATGAACTGGGATATTGAACATGGTGACCTGTATTCTACATAGAAAAAATCCTTAATTTGTGGACATCAGTGCATTTGACAACCAGGTTAAGTTGTTGGTAAAAATTGTTTGGACAGTTGATCTATGTTGAATTTCCAGACTGAAGCAGCACCTAACATGATTTGACAACCTAGGACTTGGTCTATTTGTCGTGTGGAAGAATTTGCATGGTAGACATGGACGGTGAGCTAGAAAGTTTGCTTGTATTGCTAAGTTGCATTAGCTGGTTTTTGTGTAACTTGTAGCTCGACACTTAAAAGTATGAAATATATTCTTAATTGACTTACGCACTGCAGTCTCCCTTCTCGTGGAATGCTTTTTTTGGTACCTATGGGTAGATATTCAGTGACAAAACATCCTAGAAGCAGGCTCTAACTTGGTATTTGAGTACCTATCATCTGGGTGGATACTCCATCTTTATCTTAATTCATGTCGTCTGTGTACCTTGAGAAAACAAACTGATAACATCTTACAAGTCCATTGATACACATTGACAGGTAAAGATTCAGTGATCTGTGTTTATCAGTGCATTATTGTTTTTTTTAAGTCATGAGTTGTGACTTCTAAATGTAGAATCAGTCTGTTGAATTCAAGATGAGTAGGTTCATGACTCACATTCACAGTCAATTGAAAGACTGTGATTTTGGTCATAGATTGTAACGGCTATTTCGTCAAATGTTCTCACTATGCTAGAGATTTCAAAAAATATTTGGCTAAACTATACAGAATAAGACATGTATAAGAAGAAAAAAACTGAAGAATTGATATCTCAACTGCTAACACAGAAGTTAGTCCACTTCATTTGTTTCAATATCTGCAATTTCATCTTTTGGAGGTACTTGGAAATTATTCGTTTGACTATCATGGGTCTAATTTACTGCCTGTGTCATCATGTAGAGAAAATGGTGACAGGACTTCGAAGAGTTTCATGGGAGAAGGTAGATGTTAGCTTCCACACCAGCATGACGAGCTTCGCAGCACATAGCATTATTCAGGTCTGTAGTATCTGCCTCGGTCTTTTCATTAGATCGCAGGAAGTCACTTATAGTAGTAATCCCTGAATTTTCCCTGCTTGTCATGGGCAGGTCAAATACGCGTTTATGAACGAAGGCGCCGACGTGATACAACACATCATAGATCACTTTCAAGTTTGATGATCTCTGCTTTTTCCCCTGGTGCAGTGGGTTCGGTCCCTACTGTTGTCATGCTGATCTAAATGCAGCGGCATGACAATTGTGGACCGGCAGAGGGTAGAGCCTGCTATTCTCGTAGTACAATTTAGATTCTGAAGAAATGTGTTTTCTTGTTGCGGTGTCGAGCAAGGGTCTCAAATCTGTACATAAGAGGAGTGCCACGAAAACAGAGGACAATACAGTATTCTGTACATCTACGTTATATAAAGATAGGATAAGTTTACTTTGTTCGTGCCCAGAGTTTGATGTACTTCACTTGTTGCTACGGAACTTTTTTCAACTGAGGCAAATTTTTGTTAGTCAGACAGAGCCATAGAGGCAGTCCTTGGTCCGTATCTGCTCCGTGCATGCCATTTGTGGTCTGTCCCGTACGTCTACACGTATCATATGACAGTTTTTTCTTAACAAGCATGAGCTGTGTTAAGGTTGCTGCTTTCACAATGCAAGTACAAAAGATGCCTTTGCCTTTATAGATAGATGGATCGCAAAAAAGGTATGCGATCTGTTGTAGTCACCGTACGCATCTGAATCGAATCGTGCGTAAAGCGGAAAAGGACGCCGGCGGGCATGTCGGCGGCAAGCCGCACGCACTGCCGCCGACATGCCCGCACTCTCGCTGCCTTTACGCGAGCCGAAAGGCTTGACATGGCGGCCGTCGGTCCTCGCCGTCGTCGGTGCGGTCGAGTCTTCTCGAGACCAGCAGCGTTCTTACGGAGACAGAGACTTTTGCTGGCTCAGGGAGGTAGAGTAGTAGCGTTGAAACGTGACGCGGTGCCTGCGTGCCGCGCCGCCGAGCACCGCGCGCACGGCGTGGCGGTTGACGACGAGCGCGCGCGCGCGTGCGCCGGGTGTGTGTGCGTGCGGCACGGAGCGGAGGCCATGGATCAAGTCAATCTGTTATCTGTTCCGTTCCCTCCGAGTCCGAACTCCGAATAAACAACGGCAGCTTCGTCCTTGCCGGTCTCGGCAGGGACGCCGGTGACTGCCCGCCCGGACAGGGGACGAACCGCTCCGTCTCCCCTACTACAGGGACGTTCGTTGAACGCTTCTTCGGCGCCACCTGGATCCACAAGGACCGTTTCCAACTCGCTCGGTCCCCAGCCGGGCGATGGACGGATGGTCTCAACGTCCGCGAAGACGATGCGTCAATCGGCCTCGCCCGGACGGGAAGGATCGTTCCGTCCCGGGTGACGACATTGGAGGGGAGGGCAGCGCCCGGCCAGGAACGCAACCTAGCTCGCCACCATTTCACTTTCTTCATCTTCTTCTTCTGGGCGTGAAGGAAGAAAGCACCCACTCAGTGACAGTCATCATCAGAAAGGCTGTGCTTGAACGACACTACCCGGCAGGGTTTCGACCGAATCCGGCTTCATGAATTCCAGCCCCTAGTTTAACGAACCCCTACCTGGCGCCTTCCGGAGGACTTTAGCCTGCCTGCCTGGGAGGGCACGGACCAAGCAGGTCCTGTGTGCTCTGGCAGGGACCAGGTCGTGGTGATCTTCCATCCTCAAGCACACACCCACATCGTTCCAGCAGCACTGCGTTCCAGGCTGCTTGGGCTCTGCTGGAAACCGTAAGCAATTACAGAAGATTTTTAGCGTGACTAGTTCAATGCCCGTGCCTTGTCAGAGTGCAAAGATCACCAACACAACATCTGGCTATCTGTTCCTCAGATTCCCCAAGTGATTCACATTTTGCCTGGTACGACCGGGAAAAGGGGACAGAAATGAAGGTGGTACGATGTGTAAACGTGTCAAACCACGGTACGAGTAAAAACCAAACAGGAGTCAGTGACATCTTTGGAGGCTTCTTATGCAGTTTCCCTCTTCTCTTTTATGACCATTTTGTTCAAAAGTAGTAGCATCACACAAATTATATTGGATAGCTACATGTTCTGCATATTTGCACTAAGTGGTTGTAGCTTCTTTTCAAGTGAAAGGCTGGATATGTTTTCCCATTTTCTAAATAAAAAAAAACCATGTTCATTTCGTTTATTAAGTAATCTTCTTATGTTTACTGCTACCGAGGAAAATTGCATATATCAAAATATTTTTCTCTTTGCAAGATGCAGAACACAGTGGATCTTACAATTTTTGTGTTATATGAACCGATTAATCCATAATTAAACTGTTGTTATCTGTACATGTCATTTTCGTGGACCATATACCAATTCCATGTTCGGTATATCCACCAACCAACGAAACAAATCGACATCTGTCCTCGGTAAAAGTTCAGACTTCCGACCGAAAACTTAATAAAATGAAATAAAGAAGCCAATGGAGTCAACAATCTGTCTTCGCCGCCGACACGCCCAAAAGTTGGCTCGCCGTCGTCAGTGAACGCACTCCACCACCGTGCCGCCCGCGCGGGGCACGAGCGTGGATCCTGGCACGTCGCCGTCGAGCCGGATGCGCATGTCCTTGGCCTTGCTGATGTAGAGCTGCTTCACGTTGCCGCCCTGGTTCTTCACCAGCCGCAGGATGCTGCGCTTGGCGTTGGCGCGGAACGGGCAGTGCGAGCCGAGGAAGCCGTCGACGAGGTGGATGTACGCCTCCAGGTCGTGGCAGCACGCGGCGTCGGCGTCGGGACGGAGGTACGGCGACGCGCGGCTGTCGAGGAGCAGCTCGCGGCCCACGTCGGCGTAGCCCGGCAGCGGCAGCCCGGGCGGGAACCGCGGCACCACGTCGTGCGCGTTCACCACCCGGAGCACGCGCGCGCCGCGGGCCTCCACGCGCGACGCGAACGCGCGGTTGCCGACCCGGGGACCGCCGAACGAGAACACGGCCACGGGCGCCTTCGCGGCTCCGGCGACGCCTCCTGCGAGCTCGTCCGCGATCAGCACGGCCAGAGCCGCGCCCAGGCTGTGCCCCGTGACCGTGATACTCACCTCCTCGCCTTTGTACGTGTCGAGTAGTCTGCGCACCTCGGACACGACCATCTCCGACAAGCTCGGCGCGCGGTCCCCCGCGGTCTTGTACAGGTTCCAGAACCCGCATTCCACCTTCGCGTCGGACGCGTCGGAGGTGGAGTTGTTGCTATCTGTGGCGGAGACGAGGCCGGCGCGGACGTTCTCGGCCCACTCGAGTACGGTGCAGGTGCCGCGGAGCGCAATCACTATGTCGCGGCGGCCCATGCGGCGGACCTCGGCGGGACTGTCGCAGACGGCGACGTACCCGACGAGACTCGTCCGCTGTCCCGCGCAGGGCGCGGCGGCGGCGAGCCAGGGCGGGAGGGCGACGGAGGACGTGGCGAAGAGCGGCGCCGTGACGCGGTACGCGGGGTCCTGCAGCGGGACGCGCGCGCGGCGGTTGCCCGGCTCCGCGTCCGGGCGCGACAGGAACGCGCCGTACGCCGCGTCCACGAACTCCCCGTACCGCACGATCTCGCGGCGCAGGTCCGGGTGCAGCGGGTCCAGCAGCCCGCGCCACCCGTCCTCGCCGTGCAGGCGCCGCCACGCCGCCGCGATGTTCCCCCGCGGGGACGGGCCGTCCGGCGC